>JAYESA010000019.1:40858802-40863802 GCA_036927795.1 Iris macrosiphon | reverse complement strand
ACTGAGGAGGAGCCTGTCGAGGAGACGCGTTAGCGTCCTAGTTAGCTAGGTGGGTTTTCCTAGGTTGTTCCCAGTTGATATTCTGGATGATTGTATTATTATTTTGTTGCTTCTGTGAGATATTGTAGACTTTAGACTTGGACTATATATTTTGGATATTGTATTGCTCTCTTTGGTTCTTGTTTCCTTGTGCTATCTTATCGTGCTTTTACTCTTCCCCTAGTTATTGTGATTGAGGCATATATATATTGCGTGGTTGCCCTCCTTTTGGAGAGGGTTATATTGACTGATTATTGTGAGATATAGATATTGTGACCTAGAACGAACCTTTACAGCGTTCTATCGCCGATTCTGCCGCGTAGGCTGGACGTACCCACGACTCATGCCCGATTTTTTTGGTGCGGGTCGTGACAGTAGACTTGTCACTACCACATTTCTAGATGAGGGTATTCTAGTCAATTTGCATATAATTATTTAATTTAGTAATTAATATTTATTTATATTGTGATAATAATTAATATTTGTGTTGTGTTATTTATTTATAGTTAGTGGGCTAGCATATTAGTTAGACTTGACACTTGTGAACCCAATTAGACTTGTCATGGCAACTTATAGAGCATAATATGGATTAGGCCCATTAGACCCATTCATTTTAATTAATTAGGAGGATTAAACTAATTTCTATTAGTGTAGAAACTTTTCATAATAGTCCTCCTTAATTATTCTCCATAATTCTTCATATTGGGGCAACTTGGACCTTGTGTGTGACTTGGAGAAGGGGGAAGCGGCCACTATAGAGGTCACTCTCTCTCTCTCTCTCTCTCTCTCTCTCTCTCTCTCTCTCTTCCTCTTTATTTTTTACTCATTTCTAGACCCTCAAATTTTTAGATCCCCAATGTACTTCATCCCTCTATCAATTCATTCCAATTTACTCTCATTCCCTCTTATTTCCATCAATTGAATAACATTGGAGCTTGGATTTAGAAGGAGCACTTGGAGAAGGAGCTTGTGGCAAGGAGATCGTGTACGGATCATGTCTATTGAGCATTTTATTGGAAATCTATCTCCCAATAGGTATAATTCTAAATTTATCTTTATTCTAGCTTCTAAATCATGCATTTGACCATTAGGAACCCTCCCATGACATAGGGCTACCTATAGGAAGAAGTTTTAGGCTATTTGGTTGTATATTGTGTCTTTTATATGGTAATTTGTGTCCATTTTGGGAGAATTATGAGATTGACACATCAAGTGTGTGTCATGAGACCAATTTAGTCCAATTAGACTTAAATCAGGATTGGAATACTGGATACGTGTCCATAATTGTACACGAGTAGGCCGTATCACGATAGGGTATGATACCATGTGATACATGACTCTATTTTGGGTGTTTGTGCAATTACTCTTCAATTCTTAGTGTAGCAAGTTATATTAGTTATTATTTTTAGTATTTGATACGTATGAATGGTTATTAGTGGATGAATTCGGTTTTGGCACCTCCATGGAATGAGTATCATAAATATTCCAAGTGAGCACTCTGTGTTTGGTTAAATGACCCTTGTGTGAGTGTGTATGTAGTGAAGGAGAGGGGGGAAATTCACTATGATTGTAAACTCATGGCTGTGTGTATCAGTTAATAAGAAGATCACAGTAGCAGTTGTTGTATTTATGGCTCCCCTACAGTACAGTATAACACTGCCTGTGCTATTGGGTGAACGTAGCAAGTGTTGCACTCTGAGGTGGTCGGGATAGGTGATTGTTGTGATAATAGGGAATTACCTGGGTGTAAGGCTAATGTGGGTATCAGGGATGGTTGTATCTGTTCTCATGTTGATTTGGTCGAGTGACCAACTGTTTGTACACATTATCATGGCTTGTATTCGAGTATACTTGGGGTACAATGGGTCTGTAACAGTTGTTCATCTAGTGTGTGTGCTTGTGTTTTCAGGTAACATATCATGTTATGTGGGGGTTAGCAGAAAGTAGTATGGATGCGTGTTGAGCAAGAGTTTCAGTTCACAGCTTGGGCTGAAAAAAGTCAGTACCAATTCGTCAAGAGAAGAGGTAAAAGAGAATGGCAGTGTAAGCCTGGTGTGAAACTGAGTTCAATAGCAGCTTTGGCATTAATTGTATAGGTATCAGTAGTGTTCAGTGGTGATTCTAAGTATGAAGGCTCGTGTGTCCGATGCTTAGTCGGGTATCAGAGCATTTGGAAAATTAGTTGGTGTGTATCAGATACTGATATCAGTTGGCTTGTACATAGTCATAGGTGTTCACAAGTATTAAGAGTATCTCAGTGAGATAAGGTCAGGGAACAAGTAATAGTAGTGATTATCTGGGGGTCAAGGAAGGAAGAGCTCAACTGAGAACATAAGTAAGTATATCAAGTGTGGGTTAGTGCACTAGTACAAGTAAAGGTTGTATCAGTTAGATGCATTAGTTACTATATATATTTAGGATGCATGTAAGTATCATAGAATGCTGAGTTTATGAGTAGTTGTTTGCTATGACTAGTTAGTGTGTATATATATATATATATATATATATATATATATATATATATATATATATATATATATATATATATATATATATATATATATATATATATATAATGTTAAGTTTTTAATTAAGGAGACTGGCGTGCTGTCGTAGGCACCCAAAAATAAAACCTTTACTCTTGAAATAATATGTAGTAGTGAGAGTAAGGATCGTTCCCACGAAGAGTAATTAGTTTGATCTTTATGCTATGTAAAATAAGATTGGGGGAGAGTTTTTTATCAAAAGAAAATTAAGAAGAGCTAAAAACAATTAAAGTATTAAAACAATCAAAGAAATAAATGTTGGTCTCAGTCAACATCCACCATTGGAATCTTAAAACTGATCATCGATGCAAGTATATATTAATTCATACTTTGAATATTCATCGTTGGAATTATTTTCCTATCTCCTTCAGCCACAATTAATTAAAAAAAAGCGATTTAATTAACCTTAACTACTAAATAACCCCAGACAAGCGCTAAAGGTTTAATCTAGTAGCGTATTAAACTCGATGAGATCGATGAAGCAAAACAACACAAGCACACGCGGTTGCATTTAATTTTGTCAAAAGTTTTCCTCCTAAGATCTAATAAAACAAAGCAGTTCATTAAATCTTGGTTTCTTCACAAATTAGAGGGATTGAACAATTACGGATTCGATATCTAATTTAGCATTAGATTGTCATGAATAATAAACTAGTATGCATCCTAGTCATTAAACAAGATAATCATAAAAATATGCATAAGAAAACATTCGATACTTAAAGCACAAATCAAACATATAAATAAAAATTAGATCTCACAAGTTTTTTATTCATTCCGAGGCTTCCGTTTCCTTCGACCAACAAGACTTTTAGCTCCGTATGTTCAAGAAAACTTTAAAAGAATATTGGAGAAGAGGAAGAAGAGTTGTGTGTTGTTTTTTCTTTTCTCCTGATCTCTATCCCTTTTATAGACTCTAAATTAGTGTTTGAAGATCACAATATCTTCCCACAAATCCTCTAATAGTTACAACAACCCAAACAATAAAATAAAATCTTTGAAAAAGTTGAGAAATGGTTATTTCAACTCCACTTTTTGTGCACATCATAGTTGACTCAACTTCAAGCGTGATTTGGTCCGTGATGTAGCCAGAATCTCGGGAAAATCAAAACAGCAAAATTGTGCCTCTATCACTTAGATTTTCGAATCAATTTGGATCAGCTCAATTGGACTTTGGATGAGCAAGTTATGACCATTTTGCTACAAGGTGTCAAAACTGTCCAGAATTGATAATTAGCTCCATTTTGCATTTAGTGACTCCAATTGCATCCTAGATCAAAATATAAAAATAATGAGTATCTTTAGACATCAAATGAGCATAAAGGAGTATACATTAAGGAATAAAAATATAACATTTTATGTTCTCATCAGAGACCTAGTATAGACAGTATTAGCTAATTAATGACCAAGATAGTCCCATTAGCTAGTATTAACATAATTGGACCTAGTTTAGCTAGAATTGGCTTAGAAAGCATCTTTAATGCATTTAGCTCATTTCTCACTTTTATTACACCATTTGACTTGCTATTCATATCTAGGTGTGTGTGACACCAACTCAGACACCGAGTGACATTATTTTCTCCGGACAAAAGCGAGTACATTCTGTAAACCCCCTCACCCAAAATTAGACCTACTTGGCTTGGATAGAGAAACTAGGGCTAGTTTGAATCCAAATCGAAATAGAACACGATATTTTATTTAATTATACAATATTTATATTACTTAGTGCGCCCTACCATTGCTTCGATAATTGGAGCACTATACTAGCCATTACCCTCCTACCAATCTCACATCCATATCCTAGACGTGCCCGCCTTCTATTCCGACCTTTGTGTAACTCATAATTATGCTCTCTTGTGCTATATTTTAGTCGCACAACATTCATCGCAGACGTTTGTATTTAATTCTAAATAATTCCAACTTTGTATCCTTGTGCGTTCCAATCGAAATTGGAGACACAATCTTGACCCATTTTGTGCAACCCAATTTATGATAATATTCTACTCTGAGTCCTCTATGTCCATAATACTTGTGTCCCACCTAATTTTATCCCCATGTACTTCTAATTAATTCAAGAATACCTTACGCATTAATTTTAATTAATTTAATCCAATTTTTATCTTCAATTTTCTAATTTTTGGGCGCTTTTATTCAAAAATGCAATAAGGTGTCCACACCATTGGACATGACACATGAAGAAACCTATTTTTCGTTCATGTGGATTTTTCTCACGAATTTTCAGAATGTGCAACGCGCAACATCGTCCCCTCATTTAAACCTAGCCCTTGCATTTAAACAATGTAAATTATAGCCTCCAAACATCCCCATGGCAAGGCCAAGGCCCAACCCAAGAGGATGTTGACCAAAGTCAAATTTTCTTAGGTCAAACCAACCCCCTTACATGTATAAATATTATTT
>JAYESA010000019.1:40639177-40858702 GCA_036927795.1 Iris macrosiphon | reverse complement strand
ATATATATATATAGCTATGTATATATTTGTGTGTGTGTGTGTGTGTGTTTTAGTGTGTGTATTAGTGTGTTTGTGAGTGTGTTAGTGTGAGTGTTAGAGAGTAGATATAAGTGTATATATATAGGTATTTAGTTGTTTATATATATAGTTATATGTGTGTATATATATATATATATATATATAGGATGATATGTATATATGAATATAGGAGTGTGTGTGTGTGTGTGTTTGTAGCTAGAGGGGGGGGGTCCAGCCACTGCACAGCGAGGTGCAGCAGCTGCTGCTGCCTGCAGCAGCAGCACAGCAGCAGCAGCAGCAGCATCAGCAGTAGTAAGGGCAGCAGCAGTAGTAGATTAAGGTAGCAGCAGCAGCTAGCAGCTTCGGTTCGCGTCGCGTGGCTCTAGTGGCTAGGTAGCTTAGTAGAAGTAATAGATAGATAGCTAGATTAATAGATAGATAGAGTGTTAGATAGATTAGATAGTTAGATAGATATATAGATAATTAGATAGATAGATAGTTACTTAGATAGGTAGATGGATAATTAGATAGATAGATAGGTAATTGATAGGTAGATAGTTAGGTTTCTAGATGCTAGATAGGAAGATAGCTAGATACTTAGATATATCTATCTAAGATATAGATATCTATATACCTATAGTTATATATATATATGTGTATAGGTAAGGTAAAGGGTATATATGCATATGTGTGTGGATATCTATATATATAGGTATATACATACTTAGATATATATGAATATGGTAGATATATATATTTCCTAGCCTAGATTAATAACTAGGTATATAATCTTTAGTTAGATGGCTAGATAGAGGGGTTCGAGAGCGGTATCTCAATACCTTGAGATATCCAAGGTATTGAGTTTCAAGCGGGGTATTTGAGCATTAGCCTAGGAAATGTTTTGGAATGATTTTTATATGCTTATGTATATATATTTACGCGTGCTAGCTTAGATTTTAGCGGGTTTAGGCGGGGTGCGTGGCCTAGGGCGAGGTATCGGATACCGAGGGTATCCCGGTATCTCGATTAGGCGAGTTTGAGAGTTTAGTAGCTTAATGAGCTCGGTTTGACCTAGAATTTCAGGGGCACCCAAGTTTGACCTAGCTTTGACCATAATTGTCCTCGTTAACCGCAAAAGTCAACGTTTGACCTAGTTTTGACCTAGAGTTGACTTTTTGGACCCCGGGTTGATTTTTTGATCCGATTTCACCGGTTTGACCCGTTCGACCTAGAATAGCCCTAGAAGCCTGTTTTTAATTATTTTATATCAGTTTAAATGCTTAGAATCCTGTTTAATTCTACTTTTCGTATTAGGTCCTTGCGACACCGGTCCGGATATCGATCCTCATCAGTTGCTCAGGACATCAGGCGAGTACCTACCTCTGATAGTTTCCATTTCATGATAGCGTTTATGTCACCTGTTCTAGAACTGTAATACTTGATTCTGACACATTATTACATGAGCTGGTACTAGTGGATCCCGTCATGAGATGCTATCCCCCTTACCGTATTCAGCGGGTACTCTATCACGTGTATTTCATCATGTGCTTCGGGTATTGATTCTCATGTGCTATCATGTGCTTCTTGTGCTCTCGCCTATGTGTGTGCGAGCTATTATCATGTACGTAGCGTGTTGTGGTTGGATCCAATGGTATTAGTGGGAGGGGGGAGTAGGAGTTGGTTATGTGATCAAAGCCAAACAGTATTCATGTGTATGTCGGTTATGCAACTCACGCATAACGGAGTTATCGTAGTGTTTTTCATGTGAAACCTAAGCCGATCACATAACGAACTCGTGCTCAAGGCACTTAGCTAGTATTCATGTTTCTCACCTGCAGTTACTTTTCCAGTACTTGTCTTGTTCTCCAGTTTACTTGCAGCTACTTATTGTGCTCCAGCATATATTTATTTCCTGTGCATCTTGTATACTTTTCTATTGCTCGTCATATACACCTTACCATATATTTGGAGTTGCTTTCAGAGTTATGTACTTCGCTCCAGTCCTGACTGGACATATTTTTTTCAGAGGATCCTGAGGACTATTGCCCGACGTTCTACGGGCCGGGTGTTGACGACTGTTGTGACCCTGTGATCGAGGAGGAGTGCGCCGAGGAGACGCCGTTAGCACCCTAGTTAGCTAGGTGGGTTTCCTGGGTTGGTCCCAGTGTTTTATTTTGGATGATTGTACTTATTCTTTTGTGGCTGTGAGATGTTGTAGCTATTATGGCCTTGGACTGTATTATTTTGGATTGTCTTGCTCTCTTGGTTCTGTTTCTTTGTTTATATCATATCGTGCTTATATTCTTCCTCTAGATTTTGTGATTGAGATTATTGATATATATATTGCGTGGTTGCCCTCCTTTTGGAGAGGATTTTGATATATATATTGCGTGGTTGCCCTCCTTTTGGAGAGGTCATGCCGGATTTTTCTGTGAGATATAGATAGATATGGTTGACCTAGAACGGACCTTTACAGCGTTCTACCGCCGATTCTGCGGCGTAGGCTGGACATACCCACGGCTCATGCCCAATTTTTGGGTGCGGGTCGTGACACTAGCCGAATTCACCTCTCCTCATGTTCATCACCTTCTTCCTCCCTTCCATGTGCAGACCATGTCGGAGTTCCCACCGGAGCCGTCAGCGCCCGGACCTCCTCCCTCTCTTCTCCTCTATCACCCGCCAGCACCGCTGCACGACCACCAGCACCGCTGCTCAGCCCCGTCACGACCACGAACCCCTCCTCCTTCCTCCCTGCTTGACTCGACCTTACCAGACCTTCCTGACCGGAGCCTCGACCTGTCGCTAAACCCCCCACAGTGCCGAGAAACTCTACCACGATGCCCAGCCGGAGCGGATCTCGACCTGGCCACCTCACCTCCGCCGTGCTCCTCCCATCTCGACTGAATCCCGACAGCACCACCACCACCAACCTCTTCTTCTTCCTCCTCTTCCCCATGCCTCACCCGGCGTCCCCGAGCCGCTGTACCGACCTCGACCCACTGCTGAACTCGCCGGCGACTCCATCGTTTCCTCCGCCTCGCCTGGGCCTGGCCGGAGCAGCATCACGACCTGCCTCCTCCCCGACCGAGCAACTGGACCACCCTTCCTTCCTTACCGACCTCCTCAACGGCAGTCTGGCCTCCATCTCCCCTCGTCCACCTCGCCACCAGCAACACCATCGGACCTCGTCGAACTCACCCTGTCCTCTTCTTTCCTGTCCTCCACTGTCCTCCTCATTGCCGGACCTCCCCTGGCCGGATTTCGGCGAGTAGCACCACCAGCAACTCATCATCATCCTCTCCAACCCTAATCACCCTATCATCATCATCCTCCTCTCCTCTCCAACCCTAATTACCCTATCATCATCATCAATCACCATTCATCATCATCATCCCAGTCATCACCGTCGTCCACACCATCGTCCACATCATCGTCCTCGTCATCACCATCATCCACACCATCATCTTCATCATTTATAATCATCATCACCCTTGTCATCATCGTCGTCACCGTTATTCCCATACAACCTCGAGGTACGAACTTGTTCCCCTTCTTTCATATTTTTATGTGTGTGCTTGTGCATATGCTATTAGGACATGAGTATTGCCTTATGACTGTAGTTGACTTCAGACCCTGAGTCGGTGAACCCAACTCGTATACGTATACGTACGTGTGCAGGTATATTATTCATTGGTAAATATATATTTATATATATATTTAGTATATGTATTTAATTGGTATATATATAATTATTGGTTGTTATATATAAAAATATATAAATATATGGTATGTACATATATTGTAAGTAATTAAATACTTTGCTAAGTAATAATTATGACTATATATGTGTTTAGACTGTACGACCCTAGGACACTGTGGACTGCCCCGTATTTACCTTGATCATGTGGACCCTAAGAACAATGTTAGTTGACTGCCTTGCGTACATTAACGTACTGGCAAGACCCGCGATATTTTGACTGTCTGATTGTGTACAATACTTGAAGACGTGACACCCGCATAATTAAATGCACAGTTGACCGTGTTAGTTGACCGTGTTAGTTGACCCGTGTCACCCCTAGCGTACCCCTGAGTCCAGTGTAAATATGGTTGTGTGTGTGCTAGTGTAATGACTAATGATTGTATTGTATTATACTATATGTACATAGGATATTGGATTGTTCTGCGCGACTTCTGGAGCAGGTTATTGGTACATCGTAGCTTTCTTGCCAGGCAAGTATACCTTGACATTGTACTGTTATTCATATTCCATATGTTGCATGCATCTTTATTTTCTGTCTTTAGTTCATATATTTTAACTGCTATATAAAATACGCGTCCAAGGGAACTTGGGTGCAACGATGTTGTCGTCGTGTGTCACGCCCCAGTCCCAAAATGCCGAGGGACTGGACACGTGGCAATGGCCAGCAGCACGCACCGATGGACAACCCAATTTAATGGATTCATCAGGGCATGCTTAAGCTGTAGTCTAACAATAAATGGAACCAATGATACAGGTCACAGTCTATACTAATCTCATCCACAACAGATAATCACAGATCAAATGCCAGGATAATGCAAATAGAGTAACTAACAAATCTCAATAAAGTATCTCGGGGAACAATCCGAGAGTATGTCTGATACATCAATACAATAGACAGAAAATAAAGGAACTGAAAATAGAAACAGAAATAACTGACTATGTAAAGCCAATACTCAGGAGAAGTCTTCGGGCACGATCTCGTTCTCAGGTTCTGGTACAGCTCCTGGAGGTGCTCCTGTACGGTATATCTCTGGATGGATCTCTTCGGCTATACCTGGGGACATAATCCGGATCCAGGTCCTCAGGGGACAACAAGGTACAGATAATACAAGCCAGAATAAATGCAGTGCAGCAGATAATGAAATAAATAGGGTAAGTATGTTACCATCTATGTGAAATATAAGTGAGAGCATCACAAGTACTCAGGCTGAGCCACTACAAGCTCTGTGTCGGGGAGCCGGTAGCAGTAATATCACTAATAGAGTGCCTAGCTCTGATATAGAGTCTGAGGCCTCACAATAAATATATATATATATATATATATATATATATATATATATATATATATATCAGCCTGTAGCCTGTGTGTCTCTTCCCACCCAATGTAATCACACGTCTCATGTCCATGACACGCAAGATCAATACTAATGCAGCAAGTCATATAATGTCTATGAATATAATGTCTATGTCATAAAACCTGTATCCTATACAGAATCACCATAAATATCTCAGGAAGATTCTGTCTCATGAATAGTGTCAAGTATCCTGGGTTATGATGTACTTGATAAGACAAGTACGAGAATGTAAAGGGTCACGATATCCATGTCTAGATGATAATACACAACGCCGCATACGGTGTTGGCACCCGACTATTAATCGGACGCTAAGTAAAGTCACACGGTCCTAGGTCAAGCATGAACTACAATATATATATATATATATATATATATATATATATATATATATATATATATAAGCCAAGGAAATAAGTAACAAAGACTGCAAGTTTTGGCGAGGTACACTTGCCTGTGGTTCTGGCTCCAACTGTAGATCTGGTATTTGTGAAATCTCCAGGAACATCTCCGGATGCTGAAACAAACATTACCATCAGATTTAGAAAATATCAAATAGCTAGAAATGCCTGTCCTTGAGTCCAATTTGGAGACAAGGGCAAAAATAACAATTTCAGGTCAAAGCGGGGTCCACATGTGGCCCGCTTCGCACCAAAAAATGTGTCAGGGTCAAAGGTCTCCAAATTTGCCAAACTTAGTGTCAACAGGTCAGGAACGATGATACGAACCCAATGGAACTTTCAGAATTGGATTCCGATGAGCCGGTCACAAAATTGCCCGTCAAGTAGAGCCTGTAGGGCCCACGATACACGATTTTGTCAACGTTCTCAGAATCGAACCAAACTTGGGTCACAGGACCAGCGTATCGTTACGAGTCCGATGGCGCAAGTTTTGTTTCGATCCGACGTGTGTACACAAAGTTAGGACGCGTTCCAGAACTGACGGATACGAGACGGTGTCCGCGGATATGCGTTGATTCCGGTGTGCACGCACATCCGAATCAACTTCTGTGAAATCTCGCACGTCCGTATCGACGGCGTGCACCTATCGGTGAAGACCGCACGCGACCAAGTCGTCCCGTTGGGCGGGGCGTACTCAGTTCCGGGGTGAATCAGGGCGTTATTTTTCCTGTTTTTGGATCGCGGTTCGCGATCGCCACAGGACGCGATGCACCGAGCGAGTTGCACGGGCACCGAGAGGGTTACGCAGGGTTCACGATGCAACTGACGGAATCGAAAATGGGTAAACTAGCAGGGAGATACGCGTACCTGAACTGGGTTCAAAAAAGCCGAAATATTCCGTGTTCGATACGATGCGAAGGGCCGTGTCCGCGTCCTGTGTCCTAGGTCAGGGTTAGGGTTTGGCCCTGCGGCGGCCGGAGGCTCGCCGGAGAGAGACTGGGGGCGGTGCTGGTGAGGGCGGCGGCGCGTCGGAGCGGGCAGGGGCCGGAGGCGGGCCGGAGCTGTTGCTGCAAGCTGCTGGGGGGGAGAGGAGGGCGGCAGCTGCTGGCCGGAAGAGGCATGGGCGGTCGACGGCTGGGCAGCGGGCTGCTGCGGGGGCGGCGCGGTGCGGCGGATGAGGGAAGAGTCGGCGGGGATTTGGCCGGAGCTGAGGGGAAATAGGGGGTTATATATAGGCGGAGGGGCGAGGTCGGGGAGGCCGAGGGAGGCGACGCCGAAGGCGGAGACGTGGACGAGGGGTGCGGGCCGCGCGGAGCTGAGTGGGCGGGGTGCTGGTCGTGGGGGAGAGGGGTGATAGCGGGTCCGGGTTAGCAGGCGGGTTCGGGTGCTGGTGGACCCGACTCGTTAGCCAAACGGGCTGGGTTTGGTTGGGATGGGCCTGGGCTTTGGGCTTGGGTTGGGCTAGGGTTTAGGTTTAGTTTTTAAATAATAAAATAAATAATAAAAATAGTTTTTAGGTGATATAAAATATGTTCGGGACCCAATAAATTCCAGAAAAATTACCCTAACTCCAGTATTTTATTTTACACCCAAAAATATTATTTTCATAATATTTTAATATACTTTAAAAACATTTAATTTATTTAATGCCAAAAATACCTTATTTTTAATTAGCAAAAATTCTCGGAAAATCCCAAAAAATTTTGAAAAATCCAGTTTTAAAAATCTTAAAAAATCAGGGGGTTTACAATCTATCCCCTTAAGAGGATTGCATCCTCGCAATCAAAGAACAATCGGTCAATAGAGATGACACGGTCGTAAGCATTGTTCGAAACACATCACAAGACACTTAGAGAAAATATCGTTTCCCTAAGAATGAAAGTTATGCACTTTCCAGAGTAAAGAAAATCTAGTTAAAGCAAGAAAACTACAATTTTTAGAAAACTACTTTATTATTAACAAGTTTCAAATTACTAGGTTGGGGCTGAGGTCACGAACCAATAGGCACGAGCTACTACAATACTAGAAACGGTAGCTACGAATCACTTACGCGCATTAGCTACTCTAAGAGTCTGCGTCCTCCAAAGTCATCGCGTAAGCTTGTCCGCGTGCTTGCAATCGATTCCTCTGTTGCTGCTGAGCCTGCTGGAAGAGTGCTGCTTGTGGTATCAAAGGTGGCCTCGGCTGATACCCTGTAACCTCCGATTTCCAATTTCCAAAATAATTAGATTTTTATTTATTTTAAAATATCAAGTTTTATAAAATAATTCTCCTTGAAAATTATTATTTGATTTTGAACGATGTTGATTTTAGAAGGTAATTTAAAAATCTTTATAAAAATCATTTTTTCCTAATTGACGATGTATTACAAAAATAAATAAATAATAATGTATATATATATTCTCTAGTTTCAAATGTTTATTGGCTTGAAATCATAAAGTTAGTTATTTGATAAAATTAATTAAAAGACTAGTGTTTCTTCATAATAAATTTTATAATTAATTGGGGTAGTAAATAAATGAATTACATACTTCCTAATATTTTGAAAAATGAGTTTAATTAGTAGCTAATCGAAAGCCTCTTAAAAACATTTTTTCTTAAATTTCTTTTCTATTTAATTTATCGTTTTCCGTCTCCCATTCACGCCCCCATTCTTCCCACATGAAAAGCCCCTTTATATTTAATTCTGGGCCATTCATCATTGGGCCAACCCGCAACCCTTTATCCCACACCCTTCTCCCTATTTAAGTTCTCCTTCTCACCATTCCCAAGAAACCCTAATCTCCTAATTATTGGCTAGCCTCCACAAATTCCCTCCAGCCAAAGCCACCACCATTTTTGTGTGCTCGTGTCCGTGTATCCAGCATCACCGTGTCAGCCGTGATGGCCTCGGGTCCGACCCCGGGTGTCACATCGTATCCATTCATTTCCTGTGTCCGGTTACAATATTACAAACAGATTTTTTTCCGTGTCCGACACACCGGACACATCCACCTCCTCCACTGTACAACAGCATCCCCGTGTCCGGCAGACCCGGACACGTCCACAGTACAGCACCCCGTCGTGTCCAGCCCCGGACACGACCCCGACGCTCAGATCAGACCCTAAACCTAACCGTGACCGCGTCGAGCCGTGGCCGCTGAAGCCGGACGCCGCCCAGATCCGCCGAGAAAGAGGAGACCGCCTCGGATCTGGAGCCGCTGCCACCGCCGCCTCGAGCTCCACGCCGCCGCCGCCCCTCGGTGTCGACCACCGCCGCTGCAGACCCGAGCGCCGCGTCTTCCCCGTCGTCGAGCCGTCGACCGCTGCGCCTCACCCGCGTCGAGCCGCGTCGAGCTCCGCCGACCTTCGACCGAGAACCGCCTCAGATCCGCTGAGTCGTCGACCGCCGCTGCTCCCGAGAACCGCCACGCCGCTGCCCTCGAGCACCACGCCGCCGCCGCCCTGCCCGGCGAGACCCCGTGCCGCGCCGACGGAAATCCCCTTTGTGAGCCTCTCCGTTCCTTTTTTTCCCTCTTTCCTTTTTCGTTTTCTGAGACCTTGATCATTAGGATTATTCGTTTAAGTATAATTAGTAGTGAGTTAATTAATTAGTAAACTAATTAATTTGTTTAGTTAATTAGATTAATTAGTTGAGTTAATTATTATATTAGTTAGTTAATTAATTAATTAAATTAGTTTAGTTAATTATTAATTAGTGGTTAATTGCATATAAGTAGTTTAGTAATTTCCTATAATAAGTTGGTAATATATATATATATATTAGTTTTATTGTTTATAATTTTAGTTATTTATTATGTGTATAAATTTAGTTATGTAATATTTAAAAGGGTTTTTGATTATGCAAACATATAATAATTTTGGGGTTTTTATAATTAATTAAAAATATAGTTTTAATAATAAAAATAAGATAAATTGGTTATTTGGACTGGTAACTGAAATAACTAGAGATATATAAATATGATGGCTTTACATAAATTCTAGTTTTTATAAATAAACTTTTATTTGAAGTTATTGTTCAAAATAATTTCGAAAGAATTAATATATGTAAATACGTATTCTGGTAGCTGTAATTGATTTGGTATCTATGTATATATTTTTAGTATATGTATATCATTATTTTGGTGTATATACTTATATATATATATATATACTTGAATATATGTATGTATATTTTGGTATAATTATACATATATCAAATTGGTATAAATTCATGTAGTATAAGTGCAATAAAACGTATTTTTAATATATGAAGAAATTGGCATCTGTATATATATATAGTATAAAATTTGAATTGGTAAATTAATATTAGTATATTCTAAAATGATGTTAACAAAATATATGTATATTTAAACAGTATTTTAGCATATGTATGAGTATACATATATAATGTTCAACTAGTATAAAACAAATATGTATTTAAAAGATATATATATATATTGTAAATACATTTAAATTGGTGCATGTATAAATATAGTAAGTATTAATAAGTGTAATGTATATTATATACGTGTCCCTACTAGATGACCCTAGTTGACTAGTGCCCTGCCTGACATGGCCCTGAGACCAGTATTTTTGACTGTGTTAGTGTAGCATCTGATGCAAATGTGGTTTGCTTGTGTTATGTTATAGGACTGTTGGTTTACCCAGGGGATACTCTGGAACAGGACATTGGTTTTACCAGCTAAGGACCAAGGCAAGTGCATTCTCTGATTAGTTTCTAATTTATGATATCTCCTATGTTCACTGTATCTAGTGTAAATATCCATGATCTTGACACGATGGTTACACGGATTGGTATACACGGATCTCGTCATGAGATGTTATTCCTTATTCATGGTGTAGCTTGTACAAGACTTGTTTTCCTTGTTATCTTGTGCATGTACAGACACTGATTCCCGGGGAGATTTGCTACCTTCTTAGGGAATCCCGTGCCATAGCGTACCATGATTGGATCTACTATACCAGTCGGGGGTTTGGGGAGTACTTTAGTGTAGATATGTGATCATACCCAACTATCCATGCATCATAGCTCACCCCACATCTCACGTCGGGTGCGGCCTGACCATCTCCATGCCTCATAGCTGTTACGTGTGATTAGCCTGACCTCTCCATGCATCATAGCTAACCAACGGTTAGCCTGACCTTCCATGAATCATAGCTAATCACATGTAACCAGCCTGATCAAGTTCCCAAGCCGATCACATGTTAAAGCTAGTACTCACACACTTAGTCATAGAATTCTTGCTCATGGACATATTGTTTCTTTTCCTGCATTTACTTACAGTATTCCAGTACTTCTCTCATTGTACATTTCTCGTACCTATACATGCATCTGGTATGTTTCCATCTAGAACTGCTACATAGTTTATGTCATTTATATAGAACTGCTAATTAGAGATGTACTTTGCTCCTTCCTGACTGGAAAATATTTTTCCAGACTGTGACCTTAGTGGACTTGTTCTGACACTTGGAGATTGTTGTTACTGATTACAGGTATGATTGTTTTATCATTAGTCTTGTGTTGTACTCTTTTGTTCTTCAAATTCTTATCGTGCTGTAATTGTGATTGAGTATGTTGTTCATCTTTATGGTGTTATCCGTGTCTCCTTATGGAGTTGGATACTAGTGTGAGATTATTTAGATAGTACTTGACCTAGACAGCGTTCTACCGCCGATGCTGCGGCGTAGGCTGGACGTACCCACGCACTCGTGCCCCTAAACCGGGTGCGGGTCGTGACACGTTTTTAGTGGTGGCCCATGCAGGTCTGACTTCGCTAGTTGTGCGATGTCGTAGTAGTGCGACGTCATAGTTGTATTACTGCGTACCTGCTATAGAATATAGGACATAGGATACTAGGATGAGAGAGGATACTCAATCACAAATTCTTGAGAGATTCCTGGGACGACCCCTTGAGAATCTTATTCCAATTTAAATCTTTTTCCTTGATTTCGTCCGCTCTCGCTTGTTGTCACTGAACTTGATTCTTGTTGAGCAGTTATTAAATTAAAATCTTGGTATCATTGTTGAGTTGATTCTTGTTGACCAGTTGTTAACTTTAATTCCTGGTATCGTTGTTGAGTTGATTTCAAATTGAGATGAATTTTTACGGACTAGGATTTATGGTATCATCTGATGACATATATTGATGAGGACAGTGAGGAAGGTAAAACGTCTACTTTGGTTATGGAACCTAGAATTTATCGCAGCCATATTAGCTGTGGTGACGAGAACGTAGGGACCTGACTTGGATGTACATACTATAGTTATGAAGCTTAGGGTCTTTCGCAGCCATACCGGTTGGCGTGGCGAAGATTCTAGACGACATGATTATAGAGTGCATACCTTAGTTACGAAACCTATCGTTTATCGCATCTATGCTTACTGGCGTGGCGAGGATTCTGAGTGTCATGATTTTAGACAGACGTGTATGATTATCAGGTTGCATCCTAAATTGGTTCTTAAAATATCATCTCAAGACTTATCTATTTCTGTTATTCCCGGACTTTGTTCCACCATTTTTCTTTACTAGCAGTAAAGATACCTTCTGTCTTCAATTCAGTCTTTGAGCTCATATTCCTTGAGGATTTCTTGTTAAGCATGGTAATTAGTGGCTTGTAATTTTGTTTGTGTCTTGTATTAGTATTGACTGTGTTGCTAGTGATTTGTAAGTGTTTCTTAGTTGGGCATGTGAGCAGTAGGCTTTAATCCAGAGTTAGCCCTTAGCATAGTACCTTGTACCAATGATTCTAGGAGTAGTGTCATTAGAGACTGAGAATTAAGGAG
This sequence comes from Iris macrosiphon, assembly GCA_036927795.1. Classification (NCBI taxonomy): domain Eukaryota; kingdom Viridiplantae; phylum Streptophyta; class Magnoliopsida; order Asparagales; family Iridaceae; genus Iris; species Iris macrosiphon. The sequence goes on along the minus strand of JAYESA010000019.1, from coordinate 40,846,384 downwards.
AGTATAGAGTATCAGTGATCAGTGATAGTTCTCAGAGTCAGTATCAGAGCCAATTACCCGTCCTGGATAATCATGATTATGTAATTGAGTGATTTATGTAAACGATTAAGTATCCGGGAATTGTGTTAAGGATTTATGGAGCATGATGTCCAATTTGATGATTGATATCGGAAATGTTAAAGGAAAAGAAATGTATATGTATAAAGGGTTTAATGAGATGTCATAAGTAGAGAAATATCAGAATTTGTAATGGAAGTTGTGAAGCGTATCACGGATTAGTTTAATAGGCTTTAAGGGATTGAAGGAAATACATATACAACCATCGAGATGAGGAACCATACACATACCCATGAGAGTAAAGAAACATGAGTGTTATAGAGGATACAGGTGATCATGAGTCTAATGAGCTTGATGAGATAATCCATTAATGCAGCTAGTGATATAATACCAAGAAGTGCTAATGATTCTATATCGAGGATTAGTCAAGGATGACGTTAATAACAGTAAGCACTCTGTGTGTTGATAATTAGATGATATACCAATTGACATAATTGAAATCATGAAGGAAAACACAGTTGATGATAACCTTGATCATTTGAGGTAATAGTGCAAGTGATTCGGGCAGTACAAATTTAGTACACAGTTCTAGACAATAGAGGTATTGAGTGCACCTTGAGTATCAGAGACCGTGAGCACTAATATGTACATTGAGGAGTTATAAATTAAAAGGTGGAAATGAATTTTAAATTTTCAGAATTTTAAGGAGTTGAGATTTTATGTAATTAAAATATTGAGGATTTAAATTTGATTCACTAAACATAGTTAAGGCTACAAAGATTTTAGAAGTGATTAAATTTTATTTCGATGTGAAGTATCTAATTTTGAGGAGGCATATGCATTTTATTTTAAGTTGATCGGGAAGTTAAACCTTGACGATTATTTTGAGGATTAATTTTTGGTAGATGAGAGGTATGAATATTAATATATGATTAGTTGATATGGGTACCAGTGTACGTGAATAGGAAATTGTTAGTGTGCTAGAGTTAAGTGTTTGTTAGAAGATAGTGCAAGTATATATTAAGCAGGTTCTTTCTTTTCTTTCCTCATGTTCTTGTTGTCTTCTGATTGATTGATACCTTAGTACCGTAGCTGTATGCATGAGTTCTTGTTATAATGTAGTTAGTAGTACCCCTGATACAGAGACTGTAATACCATGACAAAAGACACCATGATCATACATATTTCCCTTAGGTTGCATGTTGTATGGTTGTAGGTAGAATTCTCTTAGACTTGATTGTTGAGGATTTAACTGTAGTAAAGATCTATGACGAGGTTATGACTGACAAAAAGAGACGAGAGGATTAAATTTGTGGATGAGCATTAAATTAAATAAAGAATTTAGGGGTTGTTATAACGGAATTGATGGATCATTGATTTTATGAAAATCGAGGTATGATTGAAATTCGAGGACAAACATTTACTTAAAGGGAGAATTAAGAAATTGACAGAGCCAAAAATTTGAGGATTTATTAATTTTAAGGAGGTCTTGATATGATTAAATTGATTATTTAAAATTTGAGAAATTCGAGAGACTATCATTTTATCTATTTGATTGCAAGATAGAAACTTTATATATTATGAATGTTGCATTGAAGATACTGGAAGCATCGCATCGTTGAGTATTTGAGGAAAAAGAAAAGCAGGAAATAAAATCGTAAATGGAATAGTGTCAAATTAAATTCTTGGGATGAGGAATTAGATTGGAATAAGCATCAATTGAATTTGAGTTAGATGATTGATGAGTGTTTAAAGTTAAATTTTGGGATACAGATTTTTAAGTTTTATAAATATGCATTGATTGGGTTTCAATTGAAGGATTGGATAGTAAATTTTGTATTTAGTTATTTACTCAAAATTTGAGGAGATTATGATACGACTGGAATTCAATTAAAATATTGAGGATTGAGTAGTAAAAATTTTACATTGAGATAATAAATTCAGAGGATGAAAAAAAAAATATATATAGTTCAAAATTCGGAAACATTATACATACGGATAAAGAAATATGGAATGAAATAAAGCTCATGGTAAAGAAGATTTTAATATAATTGATTATGGGATCATATAATTGAAGGTCGTAAGGTAAGATCATGGTATATTGAGGTTGTGATTTAAATTAAAATCTTGACCATGACAGTAACATTTGAAATCGAAGAAAATAATCGAGGTATAGTTGATGTTAAGATAAACAAACTCGAATTTGATGATAAGGATTTTGGGCAGGTAATAAATTTTGATTCGGAAATTCTAAGATTTAATAAAGTTTGTGGAATTTGAAACTTTTATAGATATTAGTTAAATGATGAATCACAAGATTGAGAAAAGTAAAATGAACGAAGATAAAAAGGAAGGATTATTTTCAGATGGTAGTAAAGACTATTTTCCTAGAAATTAAGAAAGGCGATTGGATATCTCTTGATTACATTCTGAAGGATGTATTTAAGTTTCTTAAATCAAATTGTCGACCGTATCTTTCGAATTAGCTATAACTTTCATGTCTATATCATTCATTCTACTGGGTCTTCCTTGGTTTAGTTACTTGAAGGTAACGTGCATTATTCAAATTATCTATTTTGTGATCGTGTCTACTTCCCAAACCTAAACCTTCTAGAGGATTCAAGGCCGAGCCATAATTCCTTCAAGTTATTCCTGTCTTAAACCATATTTTCTTTTTCTTCATGTTTCCTTCTGTTTGGTAAATATTTTCCTCATAGAAATATTTTCTTCAATGATATATTCATCATTATGAACAACAAATTTTTCTATCCTAGTCATCCCTAAAATTTCGAGGACGAAATTTTTCTAAGGTGGATAGACTTGTAACCTCCGATTTCCAATTTCCAAAATAATTAGATTTTTATTTATTTTAAAATATCAAGTTTTATAAAATAATTCTCCTTGAAAATTATTATTTGATTTTGAACGATGTTGATTTTAGAAGGTAATTTAAAAATCTTTATAAAAATCATTTTTTCCTAATTGACGATGTATTACAAAAATAAATAAATAATAATGTATATATATATTCTCTAGTTTCAAATGTTTATTGGCTTGAAATCATAAAGTTAGTTATTTGATAAAATTAATTAAAAGACTAGTGTTTCTTCATAATAAATTTTATAATTAATTGGGGTAGTAAATAAATGAATTACATACTTCCTAATATTTTGAAAAATGAGTTTAATTAGTAGCTAATCGAAAGCCTCTTAAAAACATTTTTTCTTAAATTTCTTTTCTATTTAATTTATCGTTTTCCGTCTCCCATTCACGCCCCCATTCTTCCCACATGAAAAGCCCCTTTATATTTAATTCTGGGCCATTCATCATTGGGCCAACCCGCAACCCTTTATCCCACACCCTTCTCCCTATTTAAGTTCTCCTTCTCACCATTCCCAAGAAACCCTAATCTCCTAATTATTGGCTAGCCTCCACAAATTCCCTCCAGCCAAAGCCACCACCATTTTTGTGTGCTCGTGTCCGTGTATCCAGCATCACCGTGTCAGCCGTGATGGCCTCGGGTCCGACCCCGGGTGTCACATCGTATCCATTCATTTCCTGTGTCCGGTTACAATATTACAAACAGATTTTTTTCCGTGTCCGACACACCGGACACATCCACCTCCTCCACTGTACAACAGCATCCCCGTGTCCGGCAGACCCGGACACGTCCACAGTACAGCACCCCGTCGTGTCCAGCCCCGGACACGACCCCGACGCTCAGATCAGACCCTAAACCTAACCGTGACCGCGTCGAGCCGTGGCCGCTGAAGCCGGACGCCGCCCAGATCCGCCGAGAAAGAGGAGACCGCCTCGGATCTGGAGCCGCTGCCACCGCCGCCTCGAGCTCCACGCCGCCGCCGCCCCTCGGTGTCGACCACCGCCGCTGCAGACCCGAGCGCCGCGTCTTCCCCGTCGTCGAGCCGTCGACCGCTGCGCCTCACCCGCGTCGAGCCGCGTCGAGCTCCACCGACCTTCGACCGAGAACCGCCTCAGATCCGCTGAGTCGTCGACCGCCGCTGCTCCCGAGAACCGCCACGCCGCTGCCCTCGAGCACCACGCCGCCGCCGCCCTGCCCGGCGAGACCCCGTGCCGCGCCGACGGAAATCCCCTTTGTGAGCCTCTCCGTTCCTTTTTTTCCCTCTTTCCTTTTTCGTTTTCTGAGACCTTGATCATTAGGATTATTCGTTTAAGTATAATTAGTAGTGAGTTAATTAATTAGTAAACTAATTAATTTGTTTAGTTAATTAGATTAATTAGTTGAGTTAATTATTATATTAGTTAGTTAATTAATTAATTAAATTAGTTTAGTTAATTATTAATTAGTGGTTAATTGCATATAAGTAGTTTAGTAATTTCCTATAATAAGTTGGTAATATATATATATATATTAGTTTTATTGTTTATAATTTTAGTTATTTATTATGTGTACAAATTTAGTTATGTAATATTTAAAAGGGTTTTTGATTATGCAAACATATAATAATTTTGGGGTTTTTATAATTAATTAAAAATATAGTTTTAATAATAAAAATAAGATAAATTGGTTATTTGGACTGGTAACTGAAATAACTAGAGATATATAAATATGATGGCTTTACATAAATTCTAGTTTTTATAAATAAACTTTTATTTGAAGTTATTGTTCAAAATAATTTCGAAAGAATTAATATATGTAAATACGTATTCTGGTAGCTGTAATTGATTTGGTATCTATGTATATATTTTTAGTATATGTATATCATTATTTTGGTGTATATACTTATATATATATATATACTTGAATATATGTATGTATATTTTGGTATAATTATACATATATCAAATTGGTATAAATTCATGTAGTATAAGTGCAATAAAACGTATTTTTAATATATGAAGAAATTGGCATCTGTATATATATATAGTATAAAATTTGAATTGGTAAATTAATATTAGTATATTCTAAAATGATGTTAACAAAATATATGTATATTTAAACAGTATTTTAGCATATGTATGAGTATACATATATAATGTTCAACTAGTATAAAACAAATATGTATTTAAAAGATATATATATATATATATATTGTAAATACATTTAAATTGGTGCATGTATAAATATAGTAAGTATTAATAAGTGTAATGTATATTATATACGTGTCCCTACTAGATGACCCTAGTTGACTAGTGCCCTGCCTGACATGGCCCTGAGACCAGTATTTTTGACTGTGTTAGTGTAGCATCTGATGCAAATGTGGTTTGCTTGTGTTATGTTATAGGACTGTTGGTTTACCCAGGGGATACTCTGGAACAGGACATTGGTTTTACCAGCTAAGGACCAAGGCAAGTGCATTCTCTGATTAGTTTCTAATTTATGATATCTCCTATGTTCACTGTATCTAGTGTAAATATCCATGATCTTGACACGATGGTTACACGGATTGGTATACACGGATCTCGTCATGAGATGTTATTCCTTATTCATGGTGTAGCTTGTACAAGACTTGTTTTTCTTGTTATCTTGTGCATGTACAGACACTGATTCCCGGGGAGATTTGCTACCTTCTTAGGGAATCCCGTGCCATAGCGTACCATGATTGGATCTACTATACCAGTCGGGGGTTTGGGGAGTACTTTAGTGTAGATATGTGATCATACCCAACTATCCATGCATCATAGCTCACCCCACATCTCACGTCGGGTGCGGCCTGACCATCTCCATGCCTCATAGCTGTTACGTGTGATTAGCCTGACCTCTCCATGCATCATAGCTAACCAACGGTTAGCCTGACCTTCCATGAATCATAGCTAATCACATGTAACCAGCCTGATCAAGTTCCCAAGCCGATCACATGTTAAAGCTAGTACTCACACACTTAGTCATAGAATTCTTGCTCATGGACATATTGTTTCTTTTCCTGCATTTACTTACAGTATTCCAGTACTTCTCTCATTGTACATTTCTCGTACCTATACATGCATCTGGTATGTTTCCATCTAGAACTGCTACATAGTTTATGTCATTTATATAGAACTGCTAATTAGAGATGTACTTTGCTCCTTCCTGACTGGAAAATATTTTTCCAGACTGTGACCTTAGTGGACTTGTTCTGACACTTGGAGATTGTTGTTACTGATTACAGGTATGATTGTTTTATCATTAGTCTTGTGTTGTACTCTTTTGTTCTTCAAATTCTTATCGTGCTGTAATTGTGATTGAGTATGTTGTTCATCTTTATGGTGTTATCCGTGTCTCCTTATGGAGTTGGATACTAGTGTGAGATTATTTAGATAGTACTTGACCTAGACAGCGTTCTACCGCCGATGCTGCGGCGTAGGCTGGACGTACCCACGCACTCGTGCCCCTAAACCGGGTGCGGGTCGTGACATACCCTCCTGGAGTTGGTGGTACGACTCTTTCAACTCCCGTTTGCAGTGCTCCCATTGCTGGACAGGCTGGCCTCGGCACTGGTAAAGCTTCTTGATGCATCATCAGTGTTTCTCCTTGATATGCTGTGCAATTTTTGGCTAAGTGGTGTCTGGATCCGTAAATTAAGCACGTTCCTAGCTTGCGTCTGCATTCTCTTTCAATATGGCCTATCTTGCCACAGTAGTAACAAGTAGGAAGGAATGAGACTCCTGGTGCTGCTCTCGGGGGTGGATTTATCTGTTGACACTTTGCAGACTCCTCTTGTGCTGCTCTGGTTGGTACGGATGTGGAAGGCCGCTTCAGGTTGGCCTCTCTCCTGACGACGCGCTCCATGCGTCGGGCTGCTGCAAGGACGTCCGAGTAAGAAGTAGGTGCAACGGATCCGATCAGTCTCTGTAGCTCGAAGTTTAGTCCGTCGAAGAACTTCTCAGCCTTCTCTTCTTCTGTCGGGATCAGGGTTGGGGCGAAGCGACTTAGACGAATGAATTCTGCGTTGTATTCTTCCACTGTCATACTGTCCTGAGTGAGGCAATTGAACTTGTCCCGAAGTTCTGATCGAGCGGTCACCGGAATGTACTTTTCCTGAAAGAGTCTGGAAAACTCTTCCCAAGTGACTCGGTCTAGTCCGAGCCGTATCTCCTTAGATAGCCACCAGTGATGAGCATTATCCGTCAATTGCATTCTGACGGCATTTATCCAACGTTTCCGTGGAAGCTCAGCTGCTTCTAGTTGATGCCGAATGTTGGTTAGCCATTCATGAACTTCTGTGGGCTCTTCCTTGCCTGAAAATGTGCAGGGCTTCAGTTGGCGAAAGTTAGTGATAGAGTCCGTCGATGGTCATCGAGCTGGTAGGTTGGCCTGCTCCAGTGCAGTTACTATGCTGCTCCTCAAGAAGTCAGCCTCGCGACGCTGAGCCTCGTGTTGGACTTGTTGCTGGGCTTGCATCATCGCGTAGATCATTTGAAATATCTGTTGCCCGTCAATTGGCTGTCCTTGTAGGAATACGGGCATTGGTGGAACGAACTGCGGCGGAGGTGGGATGTCATCACGCCGAAATCTTGAGGTAGGTTGACCTGCCTGATGGCTCTGTTGAGCTGATTGAACTCCACCGACTGGTGTCACTTTATCGTCATAGGTGACACCCGTGGCTTATGGTGTTCCTGCGGGAGTCTCGTCGCCTGCTTGTGAATCCATTGTCCTGCATCCAAAATAAACTATAAGAAGCGTACAGAAGAATCAAGGCAGGATGCAAGTCAAGGAATTAATTCGAATCCGATATAGATATCAAGAACGTTTCAAGCAAGTGGATGAGATCCTAAAACTTATCTTATTCTTATTGCAGGCATATTCGGTCCCTAAGTTGAAACCGAACAACTTAGTCGTTGACCTGCATGGGCCACCACAAAAACCATATCACGCCCCAGTCCCAAAATGCCGAGGGACTGGACACGTGGCAATGGCCAGCAGCACGCACCAATGGACAACCCAATTTAATGGATCCATCAGGGCATACTTAAGCTGTAGTCTAACAATAAATGGAACCAATGATAAAGGTCACAGTCTATACTAATCTCATCCACAACAGATAATCACAGATCAAATACCAGGATAATGCAAATAGAGTAACTAACAAATCTCAATAAAGTATCTCGGGGAATAATCCGAGAGTATGTCTGATACATCAATGCAATAGACAGGAAATAAAGGAACTGAAAATAGAAACAGAAATAACTGACTATGTAAAGCCAATACTCAGGAGAAGTCTTCAGGCACGATCTCGTTCTCAGGTTCTGGTACAGCTCCTGGAGGTGCTCCTGTACGGTATATCTCTGGATGGGTCTCTTCGGCTATACTTGGGGACATAATCCGGATCCAGGTCCTCAGGGGACAGCAAGGTACAGATAATACAATCCAGAATAAATGCATTGCAGCAGATAATGAAATAAATAGGGTAAGTATGTAACCATCTATGTGAAATGCAAGTGAGAGCATTACGAGTACTCAGGCTGAGCTACTATAAGCTCTGTGTCGGAGAGCCGATAGCAGTAATATCACTAATAGAGTGCCTAGCTCTGATATAGAGTCTGAGGCCTCACAATAAATATAACACTAATAGAGTGCCTAGCTCTGATATAGAGTCTGAGGCCTCATAATAAATATATATATATATCAGCCTGTAGCCTGTGTGTCTCTCCCCACCCAATGTAATCACACGTCTCATGTCCATGACACGCAAGATCAATATTAATGCAGCAAGTCATATAATGTCTATGAATATAATGTCTATGTCATAAAACCTGTATTCTATACAGAATTACCATGAATATCTCAGGAAGATTCTGTCTCATGAATAGTGTTAAGTGTCCTGGGTTATGATATACTTGATAAGACAAGTACGAGAATGTAAAGGGTCACGATATCCATGTCTAGATGACAATACACAACGCCGCGTACGGTGTTGGCACCCGACTATGAATCGGACGCTAAGTAAAGTCACACGGTCCTAGGTCAAGCATGAACTACAATATATATATATATATATATATATATATATATATATATATATATATATATATATATATATATATATATATATATATATATATATATATAAGCCAAGGAAATAAGTAACAAAGACTGCAAGTTTTGGCGAGGTACACTTGCCTGTGGTTCTGGCTCCAACTGTAGCTCTGGTATTTGTGAAATCTCCAGGAATATCTCCGGATGCTGAAACACACATTACCATCAGATTCAGAAAATATCAAATAGCTAGAAACGCCTGTCCTTGAGTCCAATTTGGAGACAAGGGCAAAAATGATAATTTCAGGTCAAAGCGGGGTCCACATGTAGCCCGCTTCGCACCGAAAAACGTGTCAGGGTCAAAGGTCTCCAAATTCGCCAAACTTAGTGTCAACAGGTCAGGAACAATGATACGAACCCAATAGAACTTCCAAAATTGAATTCCGATGAGCCGGTCATAAAATCGCCCGTAAAGTGGAGCATGTGGGGCCCACGATACACGATTTTGTCAACGTTCTCAGAATCGAACCAAACTTGGGTCACAGGACCAGCGTATCGCTACGAGTCCGATGGCGCAAGTTTTGTTTCGATCTGATGTGTGTACACAAAGTTAGGACGCGTTCTAGAACTGACGGATACGAGACGGTGTCCGCGGAAACGCGTTGATTCTGGTGTGCACGCACATCCGAATCAACTTCTGCAAAATCCCGCACGTCCGTATCGACGATGCACACGTATCGGTGAAGACCGTATGCGACCAAGTCGTCCCGTTGGGCGGGGCGTACTCAGTTCCGGGGTGAATCAGGGCGTTGTTTTTCCTGTTTTTGGATCGCGGTTCGCGATCGCCACAGGACGCGATGCACCGAGCGAGTTGTACGGACACCGAGAGGGTTACGCAGGGTTCGCAATGCAACTGACGGAATCAAAAATGGGTAAACGAGCAGGGAGATACGCGTACCTGAACTGGGTTCGAAAAAGCCAAAATATTCTGTGTCCGACACGATGCGAAGGGCCGTGTCCGCGTCCTGTGTCCTAGGTCAGGGTTAGGGTTTGGCCCTACGGCGGCCGGAGGCTGTGCTGGCGAGGGCGGCGACGTGCCGGAGCGGGCGGGGGACGGCGGCGCAGGGCTCGGGCGGCCGGAGGCGGGCCGGAGCTGCTGCTGCTGGCTGCTGGGGGGGAGAGGAGGAAGGAGGGGCGGCGGCAGCTGCTGGCCGGAGGAGGCGGGGGCGGTCGACGGTTGGGCAGCGGGCTGCTGCGGGGGCGGCGCGGTGCGGCGGATGAGGGAAGAGTCAGCGGGGATTTGGCCGGAGCTGAGGGGAAATGGGGGGTTATATATAGGCGGAGGGGCAAGGTCGGGGAGGCCGAGGAAGGCGCCGCCGAAGGCGAAGACGTGGACGAGGGGTGCGGGCCTCGCCGAGCTGAGCGGGCGGGGTGTGGGTTGTGGGGGAGAGGGGTGATAGCGGGTCCGGGTTAGCGGGCGGGTTCGGGTGCTGGTGGACCCGACCCGTTAGCCAAACGGGCTGGGTTTGGTTGGGCTGGGCCTGGGCTTTGGGCTTGGGTTGGGCTAGGGTTTAGGTTTAGTTTTTAAATAATAAAATAAATAATAAAAATAGTTTTTAGGTGATATAAAATAGGTCCGGGACCCAATAAATTCCAAAAAAATTATCCTAAGTCCATTATTTTATTTTACACCCAAAAATATTATTTTTATAATATTTTAATATATTTTAAAAATATTTAATTTATTTAATGCCAAAAATACCTTATTTTTAATTAGCAAAAATTCCCGAAAAATCCCAAAAAATTCCGAAAAATCCAGTTTTGAAAATCTTTAAAAATCAGGGAGTTTACATCGTGATCTATTTTTATTATGTATATGCATTGACCTTGTTTATGAGACCGCCCCATTATCATAAAGAATCATTAGGTTTCATTGATCGTGACACAACTGCTATACGAGTGTGAGTCTCATATAGATCACGGACCGCGTACTAGGTTGGCCTCATGTACGTCTGGGCCGTGCATTAGGGATAACTGCTATTAGAAATTTTGTATGCTAGTAGACTTGGCAGTTATTAGAGGTATTATCGTGTCATGGATGTGACATGCTTAGAGCATGGGGTGGGGAGAACAACAAGTAAGGCGTTTGGGCACCTTTGCACTTTCCTTTTGTTCGCCCGGACGCTCCGCCGGAGCGATGGGTGGTGATGACCACTATATATTATATATTATCAAGCGGTCTCTGGCGTTCAAAAGATGACATGCTTTTTAGGCCCCTGGATCTCCAAGAGAACCATGCCAATCACATTTTGGCCAGATAGCCCACGTGTTGGAAAGTTGTTTTCAAACTGCATTCACTTAGACGGTTAGGCGACCCCATTGGATGTTTACTTTCAGTACTTTATTGGCATACTTTTATGTATCTTATTATGTCTCTCTGAGGACCTAATCCCTTTCCAGGTGTAGATGTTCATGAGTATTCGCAGGAGCGCAGATCCGGACTGGTTACCCTTATATTTCGAGGATGTCTTCTCTTCGAGCCCCGTGATTGTTAGTTGATATTCTTATATTGTGTGTGTTGTGTTGCACTTATATATTCGAGTTGGTAGTGGATTTGTTTCCATCCAACTATCATATTTAGATACTGTATATTGAGATCTAGTTTCATGTATATTGGTTATTTATTTATATTTGATTTTCTGTGGATGAGATTTAGATTATATCCGGTGACTTGTGATAGTTTTACCACTTGTGAATTATTGTTCATTATACAGCGTACGTGTGTATCATGGTATCCATATATTGGAGTTACCATGTACATACGGCTGGCATGCTTACGTGTCCTAGTCCTACATATTTTGGGACTGGGCGTGACACATTCTCTGATAGTTTTTTTATTTGACAGTCTCTATGTTTCATGTATTTAGTATTGAGATATTTGAATCCCGACATGATGGTTACACAGATTGGTGTACGTAGATCCTTGTCATGAGATGTTATTGTCGTAATTACTCAGTGATTGTCGTATCGTATTTTGTGATTACTTAGTGATTACCGCGATATCTTTATGATTATATAGACCGTGATTATAGTGCATGATATTATAGACCGTTTATTGTGATATACGTATTATAACGTATCGTGATATGGATCCATGTACTAGTCGGGGGATGGGGAGATATTAGGGGATATGTGATCACACCTTATAGCCCGTGTTTTAGTATAGCCCGTGATGGCTAGCAGATCATGCAATTCATGTGTGGTCACGCTAGCTACCCTTTTATTATATAGCCCGTGTTAGGCCCAAGCCGATCATATATTTTGCTAATATTTCTAGGCACTCATTTACTATTTAATTTCCCTATTTCTAGTTTATTACATCGTTGTTCCTCACCATATTGTTCTCACTTATTTCCATTACTTACATTGATGCACTTTTCTATAATATTGTCCAGTTTAGTTACTTCCATTATTTATTTTTATTACTATTGATGTTTCATAGTTTTTATCAATATTTGGAAAAGCTATTGGGTTGTACTTCGCTCCATCCTGACTGAATATATTTTTTAGATGATTCATTAGAGGACTGGTGTCCTACGCACTTACGGACCGCAGGAGATTGAGCCAATTGAGCCTATGCCCGTAGAGCCACTTGTTGTAGTACCTCCAGTTACAGATTCTTATATTATTTATATAAGATGTATTTGATTCTAGTAGACTTTATGGCATGTATTATATATTATAAGCTTTATGGAGATTTAGACTTTGGACTTGTGTTGTACTTGACTCTTGTACTTCTTCTCTTTTATTCCATATTGTAAAACCCCTAATTCTAAAAACAGTAATAATTATTTTATTATTATTATTTAATTAAATATTAGTAATTATTAGCTAGATTAGAAGAAATAGAAATTTATTGGATTTTTATTTTTAGGTAATTGTGCATTTAGAGGATTTATAGAGCAATTATAATTTTTTTTTAATTTATTCCATGTAAGAGATCTTGTGGACGACTGACAGATTAATTGTATGCTCCAAATAAATTTCTAGAATTTTCTATATAGATATATATGTATATATGTAATGTTATTAAAGAAATAGAAAATAAAAGAAAAATAAAAAAAAAAGAATAAAAAAAATTCAAAATAGAATAAAGGAAAAAGAAAAATCAAATCAAATCAAATCAATTCATAACGGATCCTAACCCGTTACCCACCTAGATACCCTACCCGCACACCAAATAAACAGCAACAGCAGCAGCAGCTATAGAGTTCCACCCCCCTCCCCCCCCCCCCGCGCGCGTGCAGTCGCCCCCCCTTTCTCTAACTATATATATACATATAGTTAGAAACTTAAACCCTAACCATAGATCATCTATCCCCCATCCACCCTGAGCCGCGCTGCCCAGCCTCGACACCAGAACCGCCGCCTCCAGGCTCCTAGATCCGCCGGAGTTTCCTCGCCGACGACCGCGACCCCGCAACTGCAGAAATTGAACAGCGATGTACCTGTGTTCCAGCCCTGTTTCTCGTGCCCCCGCTCGACCAAACTCGATCCCATCTTCACCGGTATATTCACGACTTAACCCCCTTAAATATCTGTATGTTAGTTGACCTCGAGCAGCGTGTAAACCTAGGCAAAAACAGCGACCAAGTTGCCAAAAACGACAACTTTTGAGTATCGCAGAAAACTGCGGTAACTACCTATGTTCACGGATTCGTATCTCCCACCACAGAGATCCGAATTCAGTTTTTCTTATTGGTATGCGAAGACCACCTTACCTAGTTTAATTTTTGTTATTTATATTAATTTATTAACTGTTGTATGTAGAAGTAAACCAGTTAGAAAATTCCAAAAACCTACTTTTTCAGATTTCCAGAAATTGTCATATGGAGCGTGCCCCACCAAACGGGACCGCCCCGTCGTGTGCCAAGTATACCAAAAGGTGCGCACAATATACCCGAACGTGTGAGATTTTGCGAAAACTGATTTGGACGCGTGTGCGCATCGGAATCAGCCCGTATCCGCAGAAAATCTTCCGTGTCGTAACTTTTGCAAAAGTCCTGCGCATTTAGTGCACGCTCGTCAGAATGCAACAAAACTTTCACCACTAGACTCGTGGTATCGCGATGGTCCTGTGGCCCAATTTTTACGCAGTTCTGAGAAGTTTGACCAAGTCACCTATTGGCGGGCCCCACGGTTGACTTTTTGGGCGAAATTATGTTCGGCTCACCGGAATCCACATTTGGATATACCATTGAGTTCGTACTGACATTTAGAGTTTGTTTGACCTATAATTTATCCCATTTAGAGACCGTTATCCCTGGCACACTTTTTGGTCCAAAGTGACCCATATGTGGAGTCCGCTTTGACCCAAAATTACCGTTTTGCTCCTGTGTCCAAATTGGACGAAAGGGTAGTACTTTCTAGCTATCTTGCTTATTCTGGGAACGTTGGTAATATTTATTTCAGCATCTGGAGACATTCATTCTGAGGCCGTAGTTTCTGACTCTTGGTGTTTGACATCTGGACGTTACGCTTTGCAGCTCTCTTGCCAAGCAAGTATATCTTGCCTTTGTTGTACTATTTAAATTCAGTTATATATTTAGTTACTTGTTTGTTATTTTAGATTATATAACTGTGCGCGTCCGAGAGAGACTCGGGTGCAGTCAACGAAGGCGTTGACGTTAGGACTTGTGTCTGACCTAGAGTCTAGTAGACCTACCTAAAATTATAAAGTTATTGGTATGACTTTCCAGGCCTTGACACGTATCATTGCACGTCACAGAGTGAGTTCATGTAGGGACGCATGCCTCATGCTCGACTGGCCATCGGTGTGAGCAACACGTGTCACGGTAATTAGCTTAGTTGTTTATTTCTTTAGAGACTTGCATTATAGTACGAGATGTCCATGTTGTGTTCGTGACTTGTACATTTGCATTGGGCAGGGAGGACGACTAGTAGGTGTATGGGACATCCACCTCATTTATTGCAGATACCGCACTCTTCGGAGTGATATGGACGTATATATTATTGCAGATACCACGTCCCTTAGAGTGTTAGACGTTATATATATACAGATACCTCATTCTTCGGAATAATGGACGTTACAGATACCACACTCTAGAGGACGTTGGACGTTATGCCTATGCCTACCCATACGTACCAAAGTTGTCCTCACATTGCATTCACTTAGATGGTTAGCGCACCATTTTATTTATTCAGTATTTACTTTATGGCATTCTTTTATGTATCTTGTTATGTCTCTCTGAGGACCTGGTCCCTTTCCAGGTGTAGATGTTCATGAGTATTCGCAAGAGCGCAGATCCGGACTGGTTACCCTTATGTTTCGAGGAGGTCTTCTCTTCGAACCTCATGATTGTTAGAGGTTGTACTTATATTGTATTTGTCTTGTTTATTCTATATTTTAGTTCGGCAGTAGATTTGTTCCATCCGACTGTCATCTTTAAATACTTTATATTGAGATCTAGTTTCATAGATATTGGTTATTTATTTCTATCTGATTTCTGTGGATGAGATTAGTTTATACCCTGTGACTTGTGATATTTATACCACTTGTGAATTATTGTTCATATTACAGCGTACGTGTGTATCACGGTATCCATATATTGGAGTTGCCCTGTACATGCGGCTGGCATGCTTACGTGTCCTAGTCCTACGTATTTTGGGACTGGGGCGTGACACATATCATGTCATATCTTCCTCTAGATTTATATTGTGATTGAGTATTGATTATCACTTATCACATATTATATTATTCCTCCATTTGGAGTTGAGATGGCATGACAGGTACCTTATATATTGTGTGAGATATTTAAATAGTATTGTTGACCTAGACAACGTTCTACGTTGTTATTACGATATAGACTAGGCGTGGTTTACTATTCGTGCCATTTTTTCGGGTGCGAGTCGTGACACATTTTTAGTGGTAGCCCATGCAGGTCTTCGAGGTCGCAACTAGTACAATATCGTAATAGTGCTCCGAATTAAAGTACCGCTACGAGCCTGCCTTAGGATATAGGGTATATGATGAGAGTGTACTCAATCACAACTAAGAAATATTTTCAATTATTTGATTTTGTTATCCTTATCTATCTGAATGCTTGCTTTACTTTGAATAATTTTGTCCTTCTTTGATGATATCGTATCTTACCAATATTTATTCATTTGTTTGAATCTGTCTTCAGGATGCTTTCGAAGATCAGGTTCTATTGCTTGGGAGTATCTGCAGCCTCCTTGGCTACTTCCTAGCCTGTGTTGAGAGTGAAGCAACCACTGCTCTAGCAGTTTCAGCTCAGAGGATCGCTTCACCGGTCCAGATGGGAGCATCGGCAGCAGCTTTCAGGGGTGCTCCTCCAGTACAGAGGACAGTGCCGACAGTTCCAGAGGAGCTTCCACCTCCACCACCCGCAGTTGATCCGGCGTAGGTGTTTGTGCTCTTTCAGTAGATGATGGAGGCATAGTGGGCCCAGGTGGAGGCCCAACAATGCCAGTTCGAGGTCATGAGGCAGGGTATTGAGAATGCCCACCAGCTTTCACTCGCTACAGTCGAGACAGCTGCCTTGGTCCAGTCACAGGTAGCTCCACCTCCGCAGTCCCCACTGTAGTCGAGGTCGGGGACCATCATTGACTTCAAAATGATGGGGCCCAAGGAATTTAAAGGCACCGAGGGAATTTTGTATGCGGATGATTGGATCGAGGATATTGAGCGGAACCTGCGGTTGGCGCAGATTCCAGAGAGCCTGCAGGTGGAGGTAGCAGGGAGCATGATGTTTGATATTTCTTTGACATGGTTCAGGATATTTCTTTGACATGGTTCTAAATTATTTATTTGATATTATTTATGCATTATATATTATATTTGTGTGGCTTGGTTGATGTACTTGTTGAGCCTAGGACCGTTATACGATACTTTGTGTCCGAACAAGATTCGGGTACCGATATCCTCTGCGGAGTCGAGTAGCGTAGTCAGAGAGTCATCTTTACGAACCCATGTTGGTGCAAAAATTATTTGCACATCCACCCATAGGACACTGGACACGATATTCATGTGGCAGAGTCTTTCTCGACTTGTTCATGGTACTTGGACTATGGATAGGACTACATGATGCATGATATAGTGATAATTATAGTTATACATATTGACTATGACTTGTGCTGATAGTTAGAGATCATGATCTTGTGTGTCTTGATTGAGACGTGAGGTTACATTGGGTGAAAAAAATCATCATCGTGCTCTGGACATATTTTACTTATTACTATTTATTGTGTATTAGGCTTTATGTTTCCTATACGAAATCGAAGATTGTATATATATATATATATATATATATATATATATATATATATATATATATATATATACAGCTTCCTCATGGTTCTCCCATACGGAGCCTTGAGTGTACTATTAGATTACGGAAGTGTCCCTTGAGATCTTCCGTGCGTACCAACCTGGGATATGATATCATACTCTCATTTGCATATCACATAGTTGGTTGTTGTAGCTTTTCCTATTTTTATAACATCATACTGTTTACTTCTGGCTTGAGTGTTTATTATACCTTGCTATTGTTTGTGGTATTAAACGAAAGAATGAAAGTGTATTTCAATGACAGGGTTTATGCGAAACCCGTGCCCTTTGGTTTACAAACAAACTTGTACAATGTAATCCTATACGAGGATATGGGAGTACAATTTATTTAATCTGGGTAAATATTGCTATAGGTGTCTGATCTGCAGTCGATCACTTTAGTCCTTGGACCACACGATGTTGAAGAAGTGCCGTAGAAGACGGGTAGCAGCTTTGAAGGTTACGAAGGAGGGTGGATGCACGATGCCAAAGCCCTCGACCCCTACTCTTTGCCTGAGCTCCGGACTCTTCTCTCATTCTCTCTCTCTCTTTTTTTACCAATTCTCCGACCTTGTTCGATCTTCCAAATTGTCGACCTTGTTCCCCATTGATAGGGGTCTCTATTTATAGAGTTTTGGTGACAGTGACCACTCCGTCGGTGTAACAACCGAGGAGTGGACAGTACAGCACCCTTTTACACAACGGTTAAAATAACCAATGCCTGCATATAAATAACCTTTTGAGTGAGCATGTGACGCGTGTCCAACTAAGGGGAAAAAACGCGTATATCTGCTGCGAAGATCACGGCGTAGAAGCCACGTAGGTAGGTATCCCTCGTGTAGAAGAGGTTGGCGTAGAAGCCAAATGACTGTCACCCCTGGCGTAGAAGCCAAAATAGGCATAGAAGCCGAACAGGCGTAGAAGCCGAATAGGCATAGAAGCCGAATATACATAGAAGCCGAATAGGCATAGAAGCCGAACAGGCATAGAAGCCGAACAGGCATAGGAGCCGAATGGTCGTAGAGACTGAGTGGGCGTTTAAAGCCGAATGAGCACAGATCCTGAATGGGCGTAGAAGCCGCTGCATACCGTGCCAGAGTGTTGATGTGGACGTCTTCGCCGGAATTACGGCTTTCGAAGGTGTAATAAAATCTCTTACAGAGATTTGCTACCATCCTGTGCATTAAATACGGAGACGTGTTTTGAAGGTCTGCAGCCCTTCTGTGCATCCGTCGCAGAGACGTGTCTTGAGGGAAACTGTCACCGCTCTGTGCAATTTGAAGTAGAGACGTGCCTCGGGCCCTGTACGAAGTACAGCTTTTGACGTGGCAGGCGGTTTGTCTACTGCGGAGCGTAAAACAGCTCATGTTTGCCTGTGTAAAACAAGGCGGCGTATTCCCTTGTACGCGAAAGAGCGGTTTACGCTGGGGGGACTTTGGTAACCGACAGTTTGGTGATATTTTAACCAAATCCTCTTCATTAAATGCCGAGATCCGTCATCATACTGTGGGGCGCGTCCCGAGGGGTCTGCCATCGTTTCCAGCCGTCGTCTGGGTAGCCGTGCAGCACTTTTTGTCAGGAGTCAGAGGCCAGGTTCACTGCGTGACTTGACAGGTTTATTTCGGGGAAGACGAAGCGTTCCTCATACGCATTAATGCTGCTTTGAGAGCGGTTGAGTTTTACGCCATGGAGGCGATGAAGAACTCTGTCTTACGCTGGAGCGGCCTGGACGTACTGCACTTACGCAGATGGTCCTTTGAGCTTATACTTCATGCTGTATTTTAGCGGAAAAAGCTCTGTTGCACGCTTGATGGCTCTGAAGGCCTCTGCTTACGCTGCTCTACATCAAGAGGCTGCGTAGATCCTCCCAGCGTATTTTTTATGCTTCTACAAGACCCCCTTCAAAGCTTTTAAATTCCTCGAAATTTGAAACGCTTTGAATGAAGCATGAACGGCCCCTCGTAACTCAAAACGTTTCTGAATGGAGCGTTGAAACGGTCGATACGGACTTTATGGCGGATTTATGGGGGACCGCTGTGATCTCTTTTGCCTATAAAAAGGCTGGGGGGTGAACCTGTTCTCACCACATTCCCATCACCATGCAGAGATGACCGCCGGAGTTCGTCGGGTCGACCTGAGGAAGAAGGAGATCATGTTCTTCCAGCATATAGGGAGCCGAAAAGACGTCGTCTTCGAGCAAATGTCCACTGCAACGATGGATCATGGAAGGATATCTTAGCCTACCTTGCTCGGGATGATCAGCAACTTTGTATGGCGTTGCCTCCAGGAGAAGGGAAGGGTCGTATTAGACCACACTGCTTGCAAGCGGTGTCTTCTCCTGTTGCCTTCGGGGGGGTCGGACGTAAGAAAGCAGATTTTGCTCTGCTTTTCTTCTGTTGACAGTATGGGCCTAGGCCCAGTTCTATATCCGCCCGCCGTTGATCATTGCCATGTCAGTCAGTTTGCGGCAACCGACTGACTGCTGGAGAAGATAGATGAAGAATTGAAGCCCAGCGAGAACCTACCAGGACGGCTTCTGGGCGATCTTCAGACGATGGCGGGAGAACTCCTTTTGTTGACGGAGTTTCCCTCAGATGTAATCATGAAAAATAGAGAAAAAACTCCTTGTAAATTGGATTTCCCTCATATGTAATCATGATTTTGATCTTTTAATAAAATCGTCTTCTTCTCCATATGATCGTCTTGCCATATGTTGCTGTGAAGTCTGAATATGTGTAGCTTTGACACGTCTGAATCTTTACGCCGACTCTGTAAAAAGAGTGCTAGGTCCTGTCCTTTACGCATAGCGAATAGTCCATAGAACGCTGTAGAGCATTTTGAACATTTAGAACTGTCCTGTTGCTAGGACTGAGGGACCGCGTAGAATTTCTGAACTGTTGCTTCTCTGATGAACAGAATTTTTGTTCATACTTCGTCTTCAAGAATGATCTCTCGAAACTCCCTTGGAACATGGTCGAGGTTTTTGGCTGTCAAATTGATTTGCTACCTTGATAGACGAGATGTTCAGACTGGAGTCTGGATGAACCTCCAATTTTGGACCCGAGAAGAGTAATTTCTCAATGTTTGAACTCTGTATGCTCCGGGTAATTGGGATGCTTTGGGTCAAGAACGAGTATCTTCTGTGTGAAATCTTTGCAATTGACCGCTTTGGGGACTGTTTCGAATATGCGAAAAGTCGTAGAGCGTGAAATCATCAGTCTGTAACCTCTGGGCATAAAATACCATCGAGCGCGGAATCGTAGACTTGTGGTTCCTGAGCGTGAAGTCATAGGTTTGTTGCCTCTCGAGCATAAAAGCTACCGAGCACAAAGGCATCCGGGCATAAAACTATAGACTTATAGCTGTCGAACGTAAAGCTGTAGATTCGTAGCCGTCGAGCGTAGAAAGCTCCTTTAGCGTAGGACTGGAGATCTGTAGCCTGTGAGCGTAGAACACCATCAAGCATGAAATCGTAGACTTGTGGTTCCTGAGCGTGAAGTCGTAGGTTTGTTGCCTCTCGAGCATAAAAGCTACCGAGCACAAAGGCATCCGGGCATAAAACCATAGACTTATAGCTGTCGAACGTAAAGCTGTAGATTCGTAGCCTTCGAGCGTAGAAAGCTCCTTTAGCGTAGAACTGTTTGATTTGTAGCTCCTGAAAAAAAAATTTCTTCGAGCGTGAAGTTTTGCGGATCTGTTGCCTCTGAGCGTAAACTGAGCGCCACCGAGCGTGAGATCGTCGATTTGGTATCTGCTGAGCGTAAAGTCGTAGGTTTGTGGCCTCTCGAGCATAAAAGCTACCGAGCACAAAGGCATCCGGGCGTAAAACCATAGACTTGTAGCTTGCGAGCGTAAAACCGTAGATCCGTTGCTGTCGAGCGTAGAAAGCTCCTTTAGCGTAGAACCCGCTGAACCGTTTTGCACGAAAAAACTTTTCGAATTCGCTGACTGTCCGTCTTCCAAGGGTAGTGGGCTGACGTAGCATCCAATCATAACCAATCTGCGAGATTTGGTTAGGGTCTCGAGGAGTTCGTCCGAGGATTCGAGGAGTCGACCCGGACTATATATACCCCAAGTTTTTGAGAGAAAAACTTTTTATCTGTCTTCTGCGAAAGAGAGCTTTCGACTGTTCGAATTTTTCTTCGTTCCTTCTCCGAGCACTTCGAGTCTTCAGAAATGGCGCCAAAACAAATCCCTTCCGCTAAGGGAAAGAGCATAGGTTCTTCATCTCTTTCTTCTGCCCCAGCGAGGGAGTCTCTGGTCGGGCAAGGCGAACTTCCTTTCGAGCAAAGTATCCCGTCGACGAGCAGCGCACCCGGCCTTAGAGGTAGAGCCTTTGGGGTGACAAAAATGATAAAAAATCCTTCGCACACGTTGAACGTGACCGCACTAGGTCGTCTTCTGTGCTGATAGCCTCTTTGGAGGAAGATGATGCACGGAGGCGTTTTTATCTTTTACGCCCACATTTCTAATGTGCCAGCGTAAAGACTCCATATTTTCGTAGCCCTGAGCGTAAAAGCTCTGGCTATCGAAAATGGGTGTATATCATAAAATTTTGAGTTTTACGCTTGTAGAGGGGACTTCCGGCGTAAAATAACCAAATTGTTACGATCCTGCGTAGAGCACAGACTGTCGTTTCTTTGGTCTGTACGTTTGTGCAAGATTTGTAATGACATATCTCCCTTGCACTTTTGTAGTTGATCTGGGCGAGTCTCCACTGGCCGAGGTGATGGGATCCACTGCCGGGATGCTGCACTCGAATTATCTGGAGGATCTGTCCCACGTGGCATTTTCCATCTCCGGACCCCAGTATCCTGAGGGAAGGGGGTTTCTGATATCGGCTCAGGGCGAGCGGACGCTGCTGAGCATGATTAATGGCGAGCCCCTGACCTACGTAGACGGGGAGCAGTACATAAAGTCGGCTTTCCTCTTTGGGGACATGATTGACAAACAGTCCCAGATGAGGCCCAAGAGGGAGCCCTGGGTTTTCCCTGCCGGAAATTTGGTTTTGTATTTGCCAACGATGCCGAGGGATTATCCCATCTCGGCCTTCTCCCATGCAACGCATCCCAAGAAGATGTCGTGGATGCTGACTCCTGATCTTCACGGTAAGCCGGGGAAGATCTTTTACCTCAAAGGAGCTGACCGGGGGTCGTTTGTCAGTCGCCCTTCCGGCTTTGTGACGTTGTTCCGGGGACTGTGCCCGGGTAGTGTCCCGAGTGAAGACAGCTCGGTGATCCAGCCGGTCCAATTGCCGACCTTCTGCAACGACTTCATGGGACGAGGCGGGGTATATCCCAAGGAGAATCCTCGGTGTAATGGGTGGATCGCCCCAACAAACTCCCGATGGACATGCCTAGTTGGCTGGGCCTTAAAGCACTTTCGGAGAGAGCTGGAGTTCATTGGGCTATATGCCGCTGTGAGTGCGACGAGCGTTGGGTTGCCTCTGAACCCTAACTTGTTCCTGGCGCTGATGGAGCGGTACATTCCGCTCACTGGGACCTTTGCCACTCCACTGGGAGAGTTAGGATTGGCGCTCCACGAGATGACAGTTGTCTCGAGACTGCCGATGGGGGATACCCCATACGAAGAGTATGTTCCCACCAACCGGGAGTTGGGGGATTTGGACCCTCGGGTGGCGGAAGTATATCAGGAGCTGATGTGTCAATACTTCGCGTGCACCGCTTTTTATAACGAGCCTTCTGATTTGGCTCATACCACCAAGTGGATGTCCTACCTCTTCTTCCACCGAGCTAGGGCTGCCAAGTCGGAGAAAGCCTCGGGGGCCAAAAATGAGCCCGGGAACTGTTTGGGCGTGCTTAGCGCCCAGGTCATCGAGGATATTATGGAGGAGGCCACAGCTCCAGATCAGATTCTCGTCGAGGGGATAGGAAAGTACCCCGAAGGCACTAAGGCCTGTAGTTACTTGAGGCGCTGTCGCCGGCCTCTGTCTAAGGAAGCCCAGTTGGCTGGTTTCCTCTCCATATGGCTGCGTCGAGTAGTAGTGCCTAGCACAGCGTCCGCGGGCCGTATTCAACGGAATATCCTGTGGCCGGCAGTGCGCCTGGTGTTCGGGGCAAGACTGGGCTTGCTTCCCGCCATGGTGTGCCGTATACAGGCTGGCCTGAGAGCCATAACTGATGGGTTGCTCGTCGACGAAGCTCGGCGTGAGAGTTTTCCCAGAGTGGAATTATCATACCTATACTTGATGGGATGGTTAATTCTCCACAATCCCCGGGTGATGTCTCCTGGCTCCGGTAGCAGCTCGGGGGGTATATTCTTGCTGAATTACAAGGATTCTTCCTGGAATGTGAACACAGTCTTAGACTGTCGGTTGGTGTTGAACCTCAGCCACGGCTGGAAGATCCTCTGCATTGTCCCCTCCGTACATCGCAATCAATCAGGAGTGCGGCTTGAGGATTCAGGTGGAGAAAAGATCGACCTTTCCCCGAAAGCTTTTAACTGGTTGGTCTGTATTAGACCCTCTCATCTGCTGTACAGGAGTGAAGATCACTGCTTCTTCGAGCCCTACTTGCCTAGTCGGTTCGCCAGGCAGTTTGGGTGTAACATCCCGTTCCGCTCAAGCGGACTGCCGTCTCAAACGGCAATCGTGCAGCTGTTCCGACCCGCTTTGCCTCAAACAAGAAGCAAAGGATATCCAGACTTGTCCCTACAGGAATCCGGCTTAGGCTTTCAGAGGCTCGCTCAAACGTATCGCTCTACCAAGGTGAATCATCGCTAAGGTGGGTGGCTACAGTGAACTTGTCTTTGCTTAGCCAGCACACATAAAATCTAGAATATTCATGCTAGTCGCTAGGTGAATCACCCCCTGTATGCTAATAAACCCAACGCACCTAGCTAAGGGAATAATCCCAACTTGTACTGCTATGCTAGAACATGGAAATAAATGAAATACTGCTTATATGTTCAGACCCTTGCATGCTAAGTCCCTTAACGGTTTCATCTCTCGGCTTACCTTCGGGTCCGAGCAATGTGCCTGCTTATGTTCCTTAGAAACGTATGCTTGTCTGCTTGTATATTGCCATGTTTTCATCCAAACCCCGGAAGACTACTACGTAGTCGTTCCGTGCCTGAATGAACCTGCAAGTATCCGGGACCGTTAGGTCACCAAGGCAATTCCCGAACCAGGGAATCTGCACCCCGAATGAATAAATCACTGAATCACAGCTCGTGGAGCAAACTACTGAATCAACTGGCCTGGCAATCGATATACTACTGTGAACAATCATGCCTGTACATTGAACATGATATGTCCTATCCTGAACTTGATCCTGTGCCTAGCCAGACCTGAATACAGACCTGCATGTCGCGGACAACTCGGAAACGAGGCACCGTTCCACGGGCGATTACCGGGGCACTGGAGCCGACCCGATCCGGATGGAACTCTACTGTTTAGTCATCCTGTGCAAAGACGGAATGGTGTGGAGCGCATCATGTACTCTCGCTGCACCCCATTCTCGTTAGTGACTAAAATTGGTAACTCTCCTGTTTAGTCATCCTGTGCAAAGACGAAATGGTGTGGAGCGCATCCTGCATTCTCGCTGCACTCCATTCTCGTTAGAGACTAAAATTGGTCCTTTATGGCTATGCCAGCGATAACTGTTCATATAGATAAGTCATCCTCGCTTAGCGGCTATCCGCGTGCGAGTCATTGCATCGCATCAAGAAATAACTGAACACCTGAACGATCATGTTAAAATGACCCTCCTGTTTGCATATGCTATGCCTCCTGAATGTTATACTTGCCCGTGCTTGAATTAACGATGTTTGCCTTAGACAGGGAAGGAGATGGTAAGTTGGTAAGTCTCGCCGTGTTTCCTCAAATATCGCACGGCGCACTGCCCGACACGTTAGTCTATTCAATGTTTGCATGAAACTGATCCTAAGGCAACTAGAAAGACAACTTAATAGTTGTGTACGGAACCTGTATGACGTGTTTGGATTTGATCGAGCGGGCGAGTAGCTTCCCCACCAGTGCATTCAATGTACTGATAATCCACCAATTTGATATGCAGGGTGCGGGAGAACCTCTGTCACGCCCCAGTCCCGAAATACCGTGGGACCAGATACGTGGCAATGGCCAGCAGTACGCACCGATGGACCAACCCAATTTAATGGATCCATCAGGGCATACTTAAGCTGTAAAACAATTCTACGACATTCATGGTACAACTAATCTCATCCACACAAGATATAAAATATGATCCACAGAATAAATAAGAAAGTAAATCATCATCTAGTCTCAACAAAGTACTTCGGGGAACAACCCGATAAATCTCTAGTACAATGGTTCAGCAGACCAGTAAATAATGACTGAAATAAATAATAAAAGCTGAGCATGAGCATGGATGCTCAAGAGAAGCCTTCAGCTAAGACCTCGTCCTCAGGTGGCGGTACAGCTCCTGGATCGGCTCCTCCTGCTGCGGTCCCGTATACCTCGGGATAAACCACGTCTGCAAAATCTGGGGACAAAATCCAAATCCAGGTCCTCAGGGGACATAGCAAGGTACAGGAAATAATACAAGCCAGAATATAAACAGTGCAGCAAATAATAAGATAAACAGGGTAGGTATGTAAACATCTGTATAAATGCAAGAGAGAATATCAGTAGTACTCAGGTTGAACATCTACAAGCTCTGTGTAGGGGAGCCTGTAGCAGTGGTGTCAAGAGGTGGTCTAGCTCAGCGGGATACTGAGTAGCCGGTATAACATAGTCAATCTATAGCCTGTGGGTCTCTCCAGCATTAGATGGAACAATAGGGAATACTAAAATAATCAGCTAAGTGATATGCAAGATGAGAGCAGCACTAGAACTCAGACTGAAGCATACTACAAGCTCTGTGTAGGGGAGCCGGTAGTAGCAGTAATAATGAGTAATGGGCCAAGCTCGAGCTTCAGAGTCTTGGGCCTCATAATAGTAGGGGTGTATATATATAATCAGCCTGTAGTCTGTGTATCTCTCCCCACCCAATGTAACCACACAAATCATGAACATAACGTCTCACGTCCATGTCAGCGGGGTCATAACTAATGCACAAGTCATAATGTATCTAGAATATAGTATCTCTATAAGTTCTGTATCCTATACAGAATCACCACGAATATCTCGGGAGGATCCTGTTCCATGAACAGTGTCGAGTGTCCTGGGTCATAGTGTACTTGGTAAGACAAGTACGAGAAGATAAAATGTCACGTATGTCCCTCTCTAGATGACAATACCCAACACCGCGTACGATGTTGGCACCCGACTGATAATAGGACGCTAAGTATGTCACACGGTCCTAGGTTAAGCATGCATAGTAGTATAATGAAGCAAGGAAAATATGTAACAATACTGCAGAGTTGGCAAGGTACACTTGCCTGATGTTTGAATGTCAACAACTGTCCCTGTATCAGTGGATCCGGTAGGTGCTACTCCAAAAGCTGTAATAAATATCACCAACCGTCTCAGAAGGTATCAAACTGCTAGAATTACCTGTCCTTACGTCTAATTTGGACACAGGGGCAAAATGGTCATTTTCGGGCCAAAGCGGGGTCCACACGTGGGCCACTTTGCACCGAAAAGCGTGTCAGGGTCAAAGGTCTCCAAATTCTGCAAACTCAGTGTCTACAAGTCAGGAACGATGATACGAACCCAACGGAACTTCCAGAATTGGATTCCGATGAGCCGTTCACCAAATTGCCCGTCAAGTGGAGCCGGTGGGGCCCACGATACGCGATTTTATCAACGTTCTCAGAATCTGACCAAACTTGGCTCACAGGACCAGCGTATTGCTACAAGTCCGATGGCGCAAGTTTCGTCTCGATCTGACGTGCGTAGACAAAGTTACAGCGTATTCTAGAAAGGTCGGATACGGAGTGTCGTCGGCGGATACGCATTGACTCCGGGGTGCACGCACCTCCTAATCGACTTCTGCAAAATCCTACACGATCGTATCAACGCCGCGCACGGTTCGGTAAAGACCGCGTGCGACCAAGTTATCCCGTTTGGCGGGGCGCACTCAGTTCCGGGGTAAAACGGGGTATTATTTTTCCTGTTTTTGGATCGCGGTGTACGATCACCACAGGACGCAATGCGCCGAGCGAGTTGCACGGGCACCGAGAGGGTTATACAGTCTACGCATGGCAACTGACGGAATCGAAAACGGAGTTGCGAGGTGAAAGAAATCGGTACCTGAACAGGGCTCCGTGAATGCTGAATTCCACGCGACCGAGATGTTCCGTATCCTGGTCCGGATCTACCGTGTCCGTGTGCCTGTCGTGTCTCCTTGACACGAGCCGAGTCAGGATCAGGGCGACTGCCTAGGTTGCTGGAGGCGAACCGTTCCAGTCGGCGGAGGGAGGCTCGTCGGCTGGTGTTCCCAGCGGCGAGTCGGAGTTGAGGGGGAGTCGGGGGTCGTCAATCTTGACTGTACATCTTCGGAAATTGATATTTATCATACCATCAAGTTCACATTGGGGAACAAGTGCTGCTACACTATCTACCATGATAACATCCAGTGATCCGCTATTAATTAGAGTATTCACTATGCCCAGGGAACTTTCAGCAGAGTTAGGATGTGCAATAAGAAGATCTTCGATTTTACACCCATCTGTTCTGCATATAAGGAATCCAAAGCATTCTCAACATCAAGATAAGCACAATAACCTCCAAGCTTTTGAGCTTCCTTCACTACATGGAGAGACTGTGTTGTTTTTCCTGATGCTTCTCTCCCATAGATTTCAATGATTCTCCCCTTTGGTAGTCCAATGCCAAGGGCCAAATCAAGCATCAGAGAGCCTGTTGAAATAGCTGGAGCATAGCATGTACGAAAAAATGGCGCTGAGGCGTCGAAGCAGGCGGGGCCCTGGTGGATCCCCGGAGACTCCAAAATCCTCCGAAGAGCCTGCGCGGGCTGGTCATCGGCGATAGGCGGGTCAGGGGAGCTGCACGCCAGAGCAGTCGCGGAAAAGAAGGACTGCACAGCGGGTTGTGATCCGCCGGAGCAGTGGCGGAGCGGCGCTGCTCCGTCAGGCCGGTGGCGATCGGGAACTCGTCGGAGTCGCTACGGGAAGAGACGGAATGGGAGAGGCCCGGTTGCTCGACAGTAGCAGCGGGGGATGAGGAGACTCGGCCGCCGGAGCAACAGTGGGTGGCCGGCTCGGGATGGACAGCCGCCGCGGTGGAGCAGAGCTCGCTGACCGGAGGGGGTCCGGCCGGGCAGTGCTCGGTTGGGGTCTTCCATGAAGAAGGAATGAAGAGAAGAATAAAGGAAGAAGAAGGAATGAAGAAGAAGGAATTTTGTATGGAGAATAATTATGAAGGAGGGAGGAGAAAGAGAGGGTGGCGGCCAGGGAAGAAGAATAGGAGTCGGCTGAAGTTCTAATTTAGGTTTTGGGAATTTTGGTTTCACCTAGAAAAAGAAAAAGAAAAAGAATATAATTGGATATTTATACATGTAGGTTTGGGCTTGGGTCAATGCTCCTTGGGCTTTAAAATGCTTCTGGGGTCCAATAAATTCCCAAAAATTATCCTATGTCCAGTTTTTCATTTTATACTAGAAAATATTATTTTCATAATATTTTAATATTAATTAATAACAATTAAAAATCATTTAGTCACAAAATACCTTAGTTTTTATTCCAAAAATTTTACAGAAATTTTGCGAGAAAATGATTTAAAAAAATTCTGAAAATCAGGGTGCTGACAATCTACCCAACTTATAAAAAAAATTCGTCCTCGAAATTAAAATTAAGCTACGGTAGAAGACAAGGATGGTATAAGATTTGCATTGGTTAAAATGCAAGGCTAGATTGAACGGAGTGGGCGAAGTTGCACGTTGCACATTCCAAAAATCATGAGAGAAATCCACATGAGCGAAAAAAAATGGTTTCTTCCGGTGTCATGTCCAATAGTGTGGACACCTAAATGCTCTTTTGCATAAAGCGTCCAACAATTAGAAAATTGCACAAAGTGGAAATGGAGGATGGGCATGTCTAGGACAAGGATGTGGAATTTGTAGGAAGGCAGTGACTAGTGAAGTGCTCCAATTATCGAAGCAAGGGTAAGGTGCGCCAAGGGATACCATGTTGTAAAACTAAATAGAAACACCGTGTTCTATTTCTAAGTGGATTTGAGCTAGCCTCAGTCTCATTATCTAAGCCGAGTAGATCTACTTCTTAGGTGAGGGGGTTTCACAATCCAGCCAACTTAAAACAATGTCGTCCTCAAGATTAAAATAAGGCATAATCTGTTAATCCTTCATGTACATAAGGCAAGTCAATCGCAATCTCCTTACGACAATTAAAATCCTAATCATATCCATTGCAATCACTTCTAGGTTAAGATGACCACTGATCCAATCAAATTCAACCTATGGTTATCTCTTCTCGCTTTTTCAAATTATCCATATCCAAATTTAAATTAAATCCATATATCATCTTCAAGATTTAAATACGCATATCAATTTTTACCTCACGATCTCCAACTATCATAATCTCCTCTTAGAAGTAATTCGAGTCCAATATTATTCCTATTTTTACTTATAATTTTTGTATTCTTTAACTTTTTAAATTCCATTCACATCCTCAATATTTCAAATAGGTAGTCCAACCATCAAATTTTAATTCTTAATTTAAATCATCAAATTAAAAAATAATTTAAATGCAGTCCACCAATGTTCAAGTCTGAAATTCTATATTTTTATCCTCTAAACTCCAATTGATGATTTTACTTTTAAAATTTAAATCATGTACCTAAGGTATAAATATGGGGTCCTCAATATCAAGATTTTAAAATTTATTAATCCTCATCATCTTAGTCATTCTTCTAAAATTCTCAAAATTTAAAATGGCTTAAACCTCTCCCAATCTAATCTTACTCGATCATAATCTAAAAGTAATTTCCCTCGAGTTGACAATGCACTGCTACCCAACTTGGAATTTATCCATCTATCACATAAGGCTATATACTTTAAGAAAATATTCCTTAATTTATTTACTCGTGTAATTCAATCCTCAAAACTTTAATGCCGATTATATCATAGATGATATGTCCTTAATTACGGAAGAATAATCCTCAAATATGTGATCGGCCTATGGGGTATATCCAGTACTCTCTGCGTATCAAACTTTACCAAGCACGAGGTTTCGTCTTTCCGAAATAAGGGAAGACGGTGGCCAATAATAAAGAGTTCAAGGGCAGCGTAATAGAATAGAAGTATCGGGATCAAGGCGTTTAAAGAATTCAAATGGGAATTGTCAAAGCTGTTGTGGATTAAAATCCTATTTTGGTAATCCTTTGTTCGACTGCTCGTATTAGTACAGTTATGTAACCGTTACGATATGTCAGACATGTCTAGGACTAGTATATTCGTCTACTAATCACTACATATCTCAATCCATGTAGAGTAGTTATACGAAGGGCTAACCAAGTGCATTATGGTTGATCAGACCGTAGTACACTGATTCTGAAATGTATTAGTGTACGCGTCCACTAATACATATGTCATGAACAAGCTTGATAAAAGAGTAAGCTTGCAAAACTAGGCTATAAAATAGCAGCATAAGTCAAGGTAGTACATCAATTATAAGTACGCTAGATGATGATGAAAGGAGGTACAAATTATTCAAGTTCACAAAAACAAAATAAGCAACAATAATAAAAGACTCTACAATCTCCGCAGTTATCATACAACCTCCTTGTCCAAGTTGTTAGTCGACCAAATAGGGGCAAGGACCTCTAGATCTATTGTCTGAATCACCACTGTCGTCTTATGCTAGCATACAATTAATGTCATTTAATTACACTATCTCGATGGGTCAAGTGGACTATGTGGTACTAGGTTGTGAAGCATACTACCCAACTTATAAGAATTAAACTACTACTGTGACAGTCTTAAGAGGATCCTGCAAATAACCTTGCATATGTAAAATAGAATAGAAACTCTTATTAGGGTATATGAGGAAAGATCTTGGTACTGATTAGGGTCTCCTATTGCATTATATAGGTAAGGGTCACCTTAAGTCTTAATCATAGTTCTCATAGAACATGTGTCAATAGCGAGAATGGAAAGGTTATTAGTCTCAAGGGAAAGGAAATATAACTTGTATCGAGGTGGGGGTACAATTTACGTTATTTAACACTAAGGGGTAATCATCGGGTCACAATCTACAAGATTAACTCAAACTTATCGAACTCTAAGTACCAAGCTGTCACTACCACGTTCCGAAAATGGGGGTATTTTCGACTTTTTACAATATTTAATATTATGGTAGTTACAATTAAATAATTGCATGATAATATTTTTATTTAAATAATTATGTGATGTGTAATTGAATATAGTATTAGATGCAGTGTTCATTTATTTTTGAGCTAGCAGACTTGACCTAGAAGCCAGTAGACGAACACCTGTCGGAATTATGGAATTTTTTGTATTTAATTATTTATTTATTGGAGATTTTAATTAATTACCATATTTTAATTAATATTTGTGCATTGCCTTTGCTTCGATAATTGGAGCACTACCCTAGCTTTTGTCTTCCAACAAATTTTACAATCTTGCCCTAGACATGCCCGCCTTCCATTCTGCTATTTTCGTAACTCATAATTTTGCTCCCTGTGCCTTGTTTCTAGCCGCACAAAAATCGTCGCGGACGTTATTTAATAAATCCCTACTTTGCATCGTTGTGCGTTCCAATTTAAATTGGGGACAATCTTGACCTATTTTTCGTGCGGCCCAAATTAGGGTAATATTCTGTTCTGAGTCTTCTTCATTATTGTTATTGATGACCTGACCTGATTTTGGCCCCATGTACTCCTAATTAATTTTAGAACACAACTTATATTTATTTCTAATTAAATTGAGGATACTATTTTAACCAATTCTAAAATCCTAATTTAATTCCAGTGCCCTGCTAATTGAGCCCACACCAAACTTACAGCGCCCCCTGACCCTACAAAACACCGGACACCGAATCGCCCGTCAAATTTTCGTCATTTTATGTGTCTGTGCAAATACCCAAATTTAAGGGGGGCTAATTTGCAAATTTGCATTTTTTGTCAACACCTCAATTGTTTAAAACAATGAGGGAGCCTAATAATTAATTAACTAGCCCCTCACCCTCATCCCTACATGAATTATTTTCCCTCATGACAAATTTGGACCACTCATTCAATGAGTGCATCCTCACCCTACATCAAAACCCTCTGTCCCTATTTAATGATATGTCCTATCTACATCAAACCCTAATCCCTAGAAAACCTAAGTAGCACACCTCCCCAAGCCCCCATCTCCCTCAACACCAAACCGTAGGCTTCCCCTTTTCATTTTTTTTCTTCTCCTTCTCCATTCTTCTTCTCTTTCCTTTCTTCTTCTTCTTCTTCTTTATTTAGTTTTTTTGATTTCAAAAGAGAAAGAGAGGGAAACCCATCCCCTCAGGCTCTTTTCCGGCCGGCCACTCGGCCAGGCTCCGACCCGATCTCCCCCTGAGGTCCGGCCTGCTGCGTTCCATCCGGCAGTCCAGCGGCCATCCCGAGCCCGCCGGCCAGCCACCTCCGGCGGCCGAGCCGACCCCGATGTTCCCTCCGGCCTGCTCCCCTTCACTCCCTCCGGCCTGCTGCTGTTCAGCCACTCCCCACCACCACCTCCATCTTCACCATCTCCACTCCATCAACCCGCACCACCCCGCTGCTCCCAATCACCACCATCAAGCCTAGTCCCCCTCCGGCTGCTCACCCCAACCTCCTCCTCCCTACGCCGAGTCCCCCACCGCTGCATACTCTACTCCGGCGGCTCCGACGAACTCCTCCATCCTGCCTCCTGCCGTACTCCGGCGGCCAGCAAGCCCGACAACCCCGCAGTAAGCTCCTTCTTCCCCTCTCCCTGCAATATACATGTATGTGTATGATAACCAATATGTAGATATATAATCAATTCATATGCATATGTATAAATCTAATTAATGTGTATAGTATAGTGTATGTTTAGAATATTGTATGTATTGATAAATTGGTATATACATATTTAAATGCTATATATATTTGAATATTGTATTGTATTTTTCATATAGACTATGTGTATTAAATATGTATTATTTTGGTATATATATATATATATATTGGTATTAGTATAAAAGCGTA
Source organism: Iris macrosiphon (assembly GCA_036927795.1). NCBI lineage: Eukaryota > Viridiplantae > Streptophyta > Magnoliopsida > Asparagales > Iridaceae > Iris > Iris macrosiphon. The sequence goes on along the minus strand of JAYESA010000019.1, from coordinate 40,812,880 downwards.
TCTTGGTATATGTAAATACATATATATATGTATTATCGTGGTATGTATATATATGTGGCATATATATAATTGTAAATTAGTATATATATATATAGTATATATATATATATATTCTTTTGTATATATATATAAAACTTTGGTAGTTGTATATATAAATGTATATGTGTTATGAATATTGTTACCTATGTATATATAATACATATTCTATTATGATTATACACTTATATATATTTTGTATATAATTTGGTATAACCATATATATATGTATTATATTTGATTATTAATAATACGTTTAATTGGTGAATCTACTAAGTGATCCTAGGTGACCAGTCTCATACCTAGAGAAGTCCCGAACTCAGTGTTTTTGACTGTGTCAGTGTAGCATCTGATGCAAATGTGGTTTTGCTTGTGATGTGTTTATAGGACTGTTGGTTTACCCAGGGGATACTCTGGAACAGGACATCAATAATTACCAGCTAAGGACCCAAGGCAAGTACATTCTCCGATAATTTCCAATTTCTTGATAATTTTTATAAATTCAATAATCTTGAAATATTACAACTGAATCCTTGACACTGTGCTACACGGACTAGTATAGCTTGGATCTGCAGTCATGAGATATTACATTGATTATCGTATTGACATTGTACACGACATGTATATTAGACATCGTACATGATAAACTGGACTTGCTCGTGTATCATGACGTGTCATGGTTGGATCCACAGTACTAGTTGGGGGCGGGGAAGTAGTTAGTAAGAAATGTGATCATAACCTCTTATTGTAGTATAGAACAATGTAAGTGTTAATCATGCTCTTCACCCATGATTAGCCAGGCCCTGTAGCTATCGTACATGTTCCCAAGCCGATCACATTTTGAAACTACTATTTCAAACACTTAGAATAGATTACAGTTCCCTATTTAAATCATATACTACATCACCCGTATATGATACTGTTCCTTGTTCTTTTCATTTTCATACATGCACTGACTGTATTACATTGCCTATCTCTCTTTAATTGCCATTGCATTTATTTCACTGTCTTCTCAGTAGCTAGCATGACATGTTTATTGCTTATAGTCCTTATCAATTAAATGGAACTGTTATTTGAGATTTGTACTTTGCTCCTTCCTGACTGGAAATATTTTTCCAGACTATGCCTTAGAGGACCGCTGTCCGACACTTTATGGACCATATGGTGGGTAGCTGCAGACTTGGTAGATTAGTTGTGATTCCGGGAGGTCGAAATTGCTATTTTTGTTAGTTCCTTTTAGTAGGCTTGTTGGTACGGGATTTGTCTCCGGCATTTTTGATGACTTGGATAACTGTTGAGTTAAGTTATTACTTTTTGACTTGTGTTGTAGTTAATTCTGTTTGATTTCTTATCGTGCTGTAATCCTGTGATTGAGTATGTGTACATCTTATTCGTGTCATCCGTGCCTCCTTATGGAGATTGGATGCTTGTGTGAGATTGGCTAGATAGTATCAAGACCTTGACAGCGTTCTACCGCCGATGCTGCGGCGTAGGCTGGACGTACCCACGCACTCGTGCCCCTAAACCGGGTGCGGGTCGTGACACAAGCACAAAATTTTCAAATTCAAGACTACAGCTTTAATCCTAGCAAGCTATATATATATATCCTAGCATAGAATAAAATCACTTGGTCTATAATCAGAAGGGTTAGTTGGCACGAGTTGAAAGATGAAGAGAAAAATGTAATCAGTCGTCGCACTCTAACGAGCGCTATGGTCGCAGAGGAGCAATATATGAAATTAGAATAGGGGCTCTAGATAGCATCATGATTTTCTAAGGGAAAGTGGTATGCTAGTTGCTAGGTTTGAGGTATGATTAGAAAAATATTCTATAGCTTGCTCTTGGCTTTCTAAGGTACTGTCTGCTAATATCACGACACGAACCTATATCCTAACACTATCTCACTATGCACATTAGGTTCAGTCCTAACATTCGATCTTAAATTTTTATTGGTTCCTCAAGACCGGGGTCAACATTAGGGTCCAATCTCTAACTAGCTTTTAGCAGTGCCTATACTACTTCTTAGGTCATTCATGACTATAACAAGAAATAATGGTAAATTATTCTATAAGTGAGAGACGCTAGGGTTGATTAAGCGTTCTACTTAGGGGTGTGTCAATACTCTAGCTGTACTCTTAATAGGAATGCTACCCTACTTATCATTCTAGCAATAGGGACTTCTATATTCTAGAAGAAGGCTATACTTAAGGAACTAATGAGAAGGCACATGAATCAAGCATGATGCAATTATTCAATGGAATGGATTGGAAGGAGGATGAGTCATAGTCAGTTGTGGATGAGATCCTATACTCTAATCCTAGGTGCAGACTTGCTCGGTTCCTAAGTTAAAACCGAACGATTTAGTCGTAGACCTGCATGAGCCACCACAAAAACCATGTCACGCCCCAGTCCCGAAATACCGTGGGACCAGATACGTGGCAATGGCCAGCAGTACGCACCGATGGACCAACCCAATTTAATGGATCCATCAAGGCATACTTAAGCTGTAAAATAAGTCTACGACATTCATGGTACAACTAATCTCATCCACACAAGATATAAAATATGATCCACAGAATAAATAAGAAAGTAAATCATCATCTAGTCTCAACAAAGTACTTCGGGGAACAACCCGATAAATCTCTAGCACAATGGTTCAGCAGACCAGTAAATAATGACTGAAATAAATAATAAAAGCTGAGCATGAGCATGGATGCTCAAGAGAAGTCTTCAGCTAAGACCTCGTCCTCAGATGGCGGTACAGCTCCTGGATCGGCTCCTCCTGCTGCGGTCCCGTATACCTCGGGATAAACCACGTCTGCAAAATCTGGGGACAAAATCTATATCCAGGTCCTCAGGGGACATAGCAAGGTACAGGAAATAATACAAGCCAGAATATAAACAGTGCAGCAAATAATAAGATAAACAGGGTAGGTATGTAAACATCTGTATAAATGCAAGAGAGAATATCAGTAGTACTCAGGTTGAACATCTACAAGCTCTGTGTAGGGGAGCCTGTAGCAGTGGTGTCAAGAGGTGGTCTAGCTCAGCGGGATACTGAGTAGCCGGCATAACATAGTCAACCTGTAGCCTGTGGGTCTCTCCAGCATTAGATGGAACAATAGAGAATACTAAAATAACCAGCTAAGTGATATGCAAGATGAGAGCAGCACTAGAACTCAGGCTGAAGCATACTACAAGCTCTGTGTAGGGGAGCCGGTAGTAGCAGTAATAATAAGTAATGGGCCAAGCTCGGGCTTCAGAGTCTTGGTCCTCACAATAGTAGGGGTGTATATATATAATCAGCCTGTAGTCTGTGTATCTCTCCCCACCCAATGTAACCACACAAATCATGAACATAACGTCTCACGTCCATGTCAGCGGGGTCATAACTAATGCACAAGTCATAATGTATCTAGAATATAGTATCTCTATAAGTCCTGTATCCTATACAGAATCACCACAAATATCTCGGGAGGATCCTGTTCCATGAACAGTGTCGAGTGTCTTGGGTCATAGTGTACTTGGTAAGACAAGTACGAGAAGATAAAATGTCACGTATGTCCCTCTCTAGATGACAATACCCAACACCGCGTACGATGTTGGCACCCGACTGATAATCGGATGCTAAGTATGTCACACGGTCCTAGGTTAAGCATGCATAGTAGTATAATGAAGCAAGGAAAATATGTAACAATACTGCAGAGTTGGCAAGGTACACTTGTCTGATGTTTGAATGTCAACAACTGTCCCTGTATCAGTGGATCCGGTAGGTGCTACTCCAAAAGCTGTAATAAATATCACCAACCGTCTCAGAAGGTATCAAACTGCTAGAATTGCCTGTCCTTACGTCCAATTTGGACACAGGGGCAAAATGGTCATTTTCGGGCCAAAGCGGGGTCCACACGTGGGCCACTTTGCACCGAAAAGCGTGTCAGGGTCAAAGATCTCTAAATTCTGCAAACTCAGTGTCTACAAGTCAGGAACGATGATACGAACCCAACAGAACTTTCAGAATTGTATTCCGATGAGCCGTTCACCAAATCGCCCGTCAAGTAGAGCCGGTGGGGCCCACGATACGCGATTTTATCAATGTTCTCAGAATCTGACCAAACTTGGCTCACAGGACCAGCGTATTGCTACGAGTCCGATGGAGTAAGTTTCGTCTCGATCTGACGTGCGTAGACAAAGTTACAGCGTGTTCCAGAAAGGTCGGATACGGAGTATCGTCGGCGGATACGCATTGACTTCGGGGTGCACGCACCTCCGAATCGACTTCTGCAAAATCCCACACGACCGTATCAACGCCGCGCACGGTTCGGTAAAGACCGCGTGCGACCAAGTCGTCCCATTTAGTGGGGCACACTCAGTTCCGGGGTGAAATGGGGTATTGTTTTTCCTGTTTTTGGATCGCGGTGTACGATCACCACAGGACGCAATGCGCCGAGCGAGTTGCACGGGCACCGAGAGGGTTATACAGTCTACGCATGGCAACTGACGGAATCGAAAACGGAGTTGCGAGGTGAAAGAAATCGGTACCTGAACAGGGCTCCGTGAATGCTGAATTCCACGCGACCGAGATGTTCCGTATCCTGGTCCGGATCTACCGTGTCCGTGTGCCTGTCGTGTCTCCTTGACACGAGCCGAGTCAGGATCAGGGCGACTGCCTAGGTTGCTGGAGGCGAACCGTTCCAGTCGGCGGAGGGAGGCTCGTCGGCTGGTGTTCCCAGCGGCGAGTCGGAGTTGAGGAGGAGTCGGGGGTCGTCAATCTTGACTGTACATCTTCGAAAATTGATATTTATCATACCATCAAGTTCACATTGGGGAACAAGTGCTGCTACACTATCTACCACGATAACATCCAGTGATCCGCTATTAATTAGAGTATTCACTATGCCCAGGGAACTTTCAGCAGAGTTAGGATGTGCAATAAGAAGATCTTCGATTTTACACCCATCTGTTCTGCATATAAGGAATCCAAAGCATTCTCAACATCAAGATAAGCACAATAACCTCCAAGCTTTTGAGCTTCCTTCACTACATGGAGAGACTGTCTTGTTTTTCCTGATGCTTCTCTCCCATATATTTCAACGATTCTTCCCTTTGGTAGTCCAATGCCAAGGGCCAGATCAAGCATCAGAGAGCCTGTTGAAATTGCTGGAGCATAGCGTGTACGAAAAAATGGCGCTGAGGCGTCGAAGCAGGCGGGGCCCTGGTGGATCCCCGGAGACTCCAAAATCCTCCGAAGAGCCTGCGCGGGCTGGTCATCGGCGATAGGCGGGTCAGGGGAGCTGCACGCCAGAGCAGTCGCGGAAAAGAAGGACTGCACAGCGGGTTGTGATCCGCCGGAGCAGTGGCGGAGCGGCGCTGCTCCGTCAGGCCGGTGGCGATCGGGAACTCGTCGGAGTCGCTACGGGAAGAGACGGAATGGGAGAGGCCCGGTTGCTCGACAGTAGCAGCGGGGGATGAGGAGACTCGGCCGCCGGAGCAACAGTGGGTGGCCGGCTCGGGATGGACAGCCGCCGCGGTGGAGCAGAGCTCGCTGACCGGAGGGGGTCCGGCCGGGCAGTGCTCGGTTGGGGTCTTCCATGAAGAAGGAATGAAGAGAAGAATAAAGGAAGAAGAAGGAATGAAGAAGAAGGAATTTTGTATGGAGAATAATTATGAAGGAGGGAGGAGAAAGAGAGGGTGGCGGCCAGGGAAGAAGAATAGGAGTCGGCTGAAGTTCTAATTTAGGTTTTGGGAATTTTGGTTTCACCTAGAAAAAGAAAAAAAAAGAATATAATTGGATATTTATACATGTAGGTTTGGGCTTGGGTCAATGCTCCTTGGGCTTTAAAATGCTTCTGGGGTCCAATAAATTCCCAAAAATTATCCTATGTCCAATTTTTTATTTTACACTAGAAAATATTATTTTTATAATATTTTAATATTAATTAATAACAATTAAAAATCATTTAGTCACAAAATACCTTAGTTTTTATTCCAAAAATTTTACAAAAAATTTGCGAGAAAATGATTTTAAAAAATTCTGAAAATCAGAGTGCTGACAACCTCGTTCGGTGCGGACGCCTCCTTCGTGCGTGCTAAGGCCAGGAGTTTCCTTTGAAGCCTTGCAACGGTGCGTCCGGGACTGAAGCACATATACAAGACATAATGTTGGAGGGTCGCCTGACCATCGCCTGTACATTCATTCCACAGTTGTAGCCACTTGGCACGCTTTTACTGTTTCAGAGAGAGAGGCTTGAGCGACTTGTAATCTCGGCTATACGCCGCCTGTAACACATGTTTATATCAATAAAAGAGTTGCTTTACTTCAACTTGTGTTTCTATGCTTCCGCTATATTGTCAACTCAGTGAACCTGTTATCAAATCGCTATGCGTTTATGACTCCGCTGTACTCGGACAATCTATGCGACTCTGTGGCTTAGAACTCTTACCGCCAGCCAATGAACCATGGCCTTGCACGGGCGTGGCTCACGCTCGTGCGGCATCACTCCCGGATAGGTTAAGCGATCGTTCCGCGGGAGCGCTGGCGTGGGTGATTCCCGCCTAGCGGGAACGGCCGATTGCCTGCGGGAGATCGGGGCATGACATGTTGGTATCAGAGCTTGGCTTCTACGCTTTTGGCCTCAATTGATATCTCTGTTTCGAAAGCTCGTTCGTGGGTTATGTGCACGCTCTCTCTCAATGCCTCGATGGGATGTTCCAACCATAAGTCTAAATACTTTCAAAATACGTTTTGAATGATATGCTTGCTTGTCTAGTTGTATGCTGCGAGTGGCCTTTGTGCCAACCTGTGCGAACCCTTGAGAGTATCGCTAGTAGCTTGTCCAATTTTCACTAACCCTAAGTTTGGTTGAATGCATCTATTCGAGGGACGCCTTGAACTAGTGCACCATCCAAGACTTATGAAAAGGTAAAACTCGAGTGCTAAGACTTCGCTATCACTGAGCTGGTTGACGTGTTCACGCTAGAAGTGCACTTCGAAAGTGCGCACGATCCAGTCTAAGCGATATGCTGATTTCGAAGCTTGTGCAAGTGAACATCCAAATGAAATAAGTGCAACGACTTGTCTAGGATTGCCTCAAACCTAGATTGCTGCTTGTCCTTAATAAGTCTCGAGGACGAGACTTTTTCTAAGTTGGGTAGGATGTAACACCCCGTTCCGGTCAAGCGGACTGCCGTCTCAAACGGCAATCGTGCAGCTGTCCCGACCCGCTTTGCCTCAAACAAGAAGCAAAGGATATCCAGACTTGTCCCTACTGGAATTCGGCTTAGGCTTTCAGAGGCTCGCTCAAACGTATCGCTCTACCGAGGCGAATCATCGCTAAGGTGGGTGGCTATGGTGAACTTGTCTTTGCTTAGCCAGCACACATAAAATCTGGAATATTCATGCTAGTCGCTAGGTGAATCACCCCCTGCATGCTAATAAACCCAACGCACCTAGCTAAGGGAATAATCCCAACTTGTACTACTATGCTAGAACATGGAAATAAATGAAATACTGCTTATATGTTCAGACTCTTGCATGCTAAGTCCCTTAACGGTTTCATCTCTCGGCTTACCTTCGGGTCCGAGCAATGTGCCTGCTTATGTTCCTTAGAAACGCATGCTTGTCTGCTTGTATATTGCCATGTTTTCATCCAAACCCCGGAAGACTACTACGTAGTCGTTCCGTGCCTGAATGAACCTACAAGTATCCGGGACCGTTAGGTCACCAAGGTAATTCCCAAACCAGGGAATCTGCACCCTGAATGAATAAATCACTGAATCACAGCTCGTGAAGCAAACTACTGAATCAACTGGCCTGGCAATCAATATACTACTGTGAACAATTATGCCTGTATATTGAACATGATATGTCCTATCCTGAACTTGATCCTGTGCCTAGCCAGACCTGAATACAGACCTGCATGTCGCGGACAACTCGGAAACGAGGCACCGTTCCACGGGCGGTTATCGGGGCACTGGAGCCGACCCGATCCGGATGGAACTCTACTGTTTAGTCATCCTGTGCAAAGACGGAATGGTGTGGAGCGCATCCTGTACTCTCGCTGCACCCCATTCTCGTTAGTGACTAAAATTGGTAACTCTCCTGTTTAGTCATCCTGTGCAAAGACAAAATGGTGTGGAGCGCATCCTGTATTCTCGTTGCACTCCATTCTCGTTAGAGACTAAAATTGGTCCTTTATGGCTATGCCAGCGACAACTGTTCATATAGATAAGTCATCCTCGCTTAGCGGCTATCCGCGTGCGAGTTATTGCATCGCATCAAGAAACAACTGAATACCTGAACGATCATGTTAAAATGACCCTCCTGTTTGCATATGCTATGCCTCCTGAATGTTATACTTGCCCGTACTTGAATTAACGATGTTTGCCTCAATGTTTGCCTTGGACAGGGAAGGAGATGGTAAGTTGGTAAGTCTCGTCGTGTTTTCTCAAACATCGCATGACGCACTGCCCGACACGTTAGGCTATTCAATGTTTGCATGAAACTGATCCTAAGGCAACTAAAAAGACAACTTAATAGTTGTGCACGGAACCTGTATGACGTGTTTGGATTTGATCGAGCGGGCGAGTAGCTTCCCCACCAGTGCATTCAATGTACTGATAATCCACCAGTTTGATATGCAGGGTGCGGGAGAACCTCGTTCGGTGCGGACGCCTCCTTCGTGCGTGCTAAGGCCAGAAGTTTCCTCTGAAGTCTTGCAACGGTGCGTCCGGGACTGAAGCACATATACAAGACATAATGTTGGAGCGTCGCCTGACCATCGCCCGTACATTCATTCCATAGTTGTAGCCACTTGGCACGCTTTTACTGTTTCAGAGAGAGAGGCTTGAGCGACTTGTAATCTTGGCTATACGCCGCCTGTAACACATGTTTATATCAATAAAAGAGTTGCTTTACTTCAACTTGTGTTTCTATGCTTCCGCTATATTGTCAACTCAGTGAACCTGTTATCAAATCGCTATGCGTTTATGACTCCGCTGCACTCGGACAATCTGTGCGACTCTGTGGCTTAGAACTCTTACCGCCAGTCAATGAACCATGGCTTTGCACGGGCGTGGCTCACGCTCGTGCGGCATCACGTCCGGATAGGTTAAGCGATCGTTCCGCGGGAGCGCTGGCGTGGGTGATTCCCGCCTAGCGGGAACGGCCGATTGCCTGCGGAAGATCGGGACGTGACATTGGGTACGATCAGTTGCATGTAGGCAATGCCGTTACCAGCTTCAGGTCCAGGGGCGGACTCATTGATGGAGCTAGAGGGTGGCAATATTTTATCATGGGTTGTACGGGAGCAATTTTTATCGTGCCGGTCGTTACAACTTCCACGGAGCTGCGCATCCTTCATTCCTACGTCCAGTTCTATGTGGCGATTAACACCTTCCATCGCGATTTTGACACGCGTGGAAGCTTCAGGGTGCCTTCTCCCAAGCCTGGGGGAAGAGTTGAAGTCCCCTCGGTTTCTTCTGACGAGGGTGAGGAGTCTGGTACTCCGAATGAGCCTCTGGTGCCGGTGCCGAGGTGCGAAGTGCCTCCGCCTGCGGGGGCTCTGGTAGTCTCTTCTGGGAAGCGGCGGGCTTCTGCTCCGAAGGAAGCTTCCCTTCGTAAGAGGAGGAAGGAGACGGTTGCTCGTCCTCTCCGCATTTTTGGTGTTGAGGCTCCCGGGGCTGAGCCTTCATCTCCCCATATCAGGGATGATTCTTTGGTTGGAGGTTCCTCGCCTTTTAGAGAGGGACCTTCTTCAGCTCTGGCGGGTGGCACCGGAGAATCTTCGCTAGAGGTTGCTGTCGCTGCTACTGCTCCAGGTAGCGGAACGAGATTGCCTGTATGGCCGCGACAGATGGGAGAATCTTTCCCTAGGTCAGCAGCGGGTGAAGTTCCTGCTGTGTCAGCGAGCATGCCTGGCGAGGTTCCTGCTGACGAACCTCGACCACGTCTTGGTGACGGCTTGACAGAACTCTTGGCGATGTCGGTCGGCCCACCTCCTTCTCCAGGTATAACGGTTCGTATTGCGTCATTAAGGCGTGGTTTAGCTACCTCGGGTGCAGATGCGTCGTATATGCCGTTGGCTCCGGGTAAATGTCGTCTTTAGGTCTCTCCTTAGAAAGATTACTATTATATTGATATAGGCTTTCTTGTCCTCTTTTCAGGGGATGACGTCCACGGGGAGCACAGCGTTGAAGCGCCTTCTGGTTCTGCTCTGGGCCCTGGTGATGACACGGAGGTACCCGACTTCGAGGAGGAAGTGTCCATTGGGGCTAGTTCGCCTGGAGTAGTTTCGTCGTCTCCAGAAGAGGACGAACCTGTCATCGTGACCTCGCCTCAAGTGAGTATGCCGACGACTTCGATCGTTGTTGTCGCCACCTCGTCTGCAATCATTCCTGGAGAGGGACCCGCTAGTATCGCGGCCACTCCTGGCGTTCAGCCGGGTCTAGCTGCGTTGACCGAGCAGCATACCAGCTTCTTCTACACCGGTTTGAAAACGATAATATCGATGGTGTTGGCGAAGAATCTGGACTTCGAGCGCCTGAAGAAAACTTCTCAGTTCTCGATCGGGGCTGTCAGGGAGCTTGGTGATCCTGAGGTAGCTGACGCCCTGGAGGCGGTGGTTAATGGGTTAGAGTAACCCATTACCGAATACTTATAGCTGACTCGGGGCAGCCTCGATGCTGATATCCAGGCTCGATTCGACCTCATGACTGCACGACTTGCTACAAAGCTGGAAAGCCTAGACAACTCCATCCAGACGCATAAGCTGGAGATGGATAGGAGAAAAGCTGTCGTGGAAGAGGCTCTTGCTGTTGAGATGCAGTGTCGCTCCGAGCATGAAGGGAACGCAGCGATGGTCTCCAAGCTGAGGGAAAAACTCGCTCGGGCAGAGGAGTGGGCTTCTCAGTCGTTGGCGGGTCTAGAGGTAGCGGCTGGTTGTCTGAGCGCAGCGCGAAAGGATTTGGACCGTGCAGAAGCTGCTCGTGCAGGCTGTCTTCGGGCAAAGGCTGATCTGACCCTTACGAACACTCCCGAGGCACGGCTGGGGCAGGCTCGCGCCGACGCCTTGGCTCTTAGGAATGATAGGATAGCTGCACTGGAGCGGCTGATTCGCAATCTGACTACTCCGCCATCATGATGTATCCTTTCCCCTTTTTGCTTGCCCAGATATAATTCTGCCTCCCTTTTGGGAATAAATAAAGGCGACTCTTTTCTGACTTTGTGGACCTGTCATTTCGGAATGTAAATGACAGTTTTTAGGCGAGAGTAATATCAGAGGTAGTATGGACATGATAGACTCTCGATAAACTTCTTAGCAGGACATATCTATTCAGAGGTCGTACAGATATGATAGGATATGACTCAACTAGTTTTGTTTTGGGAGTAGTTTTGTCAGAATATGAGATCCTTGCTATATTCCACCCGAGAATGGGAGATTAAGCATAGTACCTTTTCTGGAATTTACCGTTGATAGGAGCCATTAACAGGTCTCCATTAGGCTGGGCTATCCTGTAGGCGTCGTTCGAGAACGTTGTCTCGATCACATAAGGACCTTCCCACTTGGGCTGGAATTTGCCTTTACTTCTGTGAGTAAGGATCATCGGCCTTCTCACGGCTAGAACTAGCTCGCCGACTTTGAACACCCTTTCCTTTACTTTATGATTGAAAGCTCTGGAAATGCGTGCTTGGTAGAGCGCGATACGCTGTTGAGCTTGGAGGCGTTTCTCGTCTAATCCTTCCAGCTCTTGGAGCCTTAACAGGTCATTCTTTTCTCGAGTCAGCTCATTAGTCACGGCTATCCTGAGCGACGGGATCTGGATTTCAATAGGGAGAACCGCTTCGCTCCCGTAGACCAGCGAGAACGGGGTGCAGACTGTCGGCGTCCGTACCGTTGTGCGGTATGCCCAGAGACATTCGCCCAGCTTCTCATTCCAATCTCTCTTGTTTGAATAGACAAATTTCTTCAAGAGTTTGATAATGGTTTTGTTGAAAGCTTCCGCCAAACCATTAGCAGCTGGATAGTATGTCGTAGAGGCAATATTGTGTATCCGATTTTTATCGCAAAACCGATGAAACGCTTGGCTGATGAACTGAGGCCCATTGTCATGGATTATCCTCCGGGGTACCCCGAAGCGATAAATAACGTGATGCTTGATGAAGCTGATCACATTAGATGCCTTTACCTCAGCGAGAGGGATTGCCTCTGCCCATTTGGAGAAGTAATCCGTGATGGCCAGTATGAACTGGTGACCCCTGGAAGAAGACGGGTGAATAGGACCGATGATATCCATACCCCATGCTTCGAAAGGCCAGGATGCGACTGTAGGATGTAGATGTTCAGCCGGTTGATGTATGAAGTCTGCATGAACCTGACAGGCTCTGTAATGTCTTGCATACCGTATTGCATCTGCGATCATAGTAGGCCAGTAATAGCCCATTCTCCTGATGCGATACTGTAGCTTAGGACCGTGTTGATGGGCTCCGCATACGCCGTCGTGAGCTTCACGGATAATCTGCTGTGCTTCATCGTTAGAGAGACATCTCAATAGTAATCCGTCGTAGGTCCGGTGATATAGGCTTTGTGAAGATGCATCGAAGTAGAAGCGTAATGATCGTCTCTTGACGGATACTGCTTCTTTGGGGTCCTCCGGCAAGATTTCGTATGCCACAAAATCTATGAAGGGACTTGTCCAATCTCTCGTAGGAGGATCGGTATTGACAGCGTAGCTGCATTCTATGTGACAGCTGTTCTTCACACAGAATAAATCTCTGTTAAGAAGGATTACCGAATCATGCCTTCTTACGGGAGTAGCTAAATCCGCAGCTAGACTGGCTAGGGCATCAGCTTCCAGATTCTGAGATCGAGGTACATGCTCTAGGAAGAACTCCTTGAATGTCATGGCTATCTCGACCGTCGCTTGGTGATAGGGGATGAGGTCTGGATTCCGGACTTCATATATTCCCCTGACTTGATTGACGATAAGCAGAGAATCACCGAAAGCTTCCAGGGACTCTACCCCCAGCTCTTTAGCAACTTGGAGCCCTATTAGTAGAGCGTTGTACTCTGCCACATTGTTGGAGCAGGGCTCGCTAAGAGAATATGCTCGGTAGATGACGAGCTGATCAGGGGCGACCAGGACGACTCCCACTCCTGAAACAATGTTTCCCTTAGGACCGGTTCTGGAGGCACCATCGAAGAACATTCGCCATACGTTAATTTCCCTTGCGAAATTATATTCTGCAACCTCATCAGGGATGTCTTCGTATAGTTTGGAGGTCTCCGGGATCGGATGAGCAGCTAGAAAGTCGGCCAGCGCTTGGCCTTTGATGGACTTCTGCGGCACGTATACCATGTCATATGGTGTTAACAGCATCGCCCAAGTTGCGAGTCGAGAATTAAGAACGCTCGGCTTGCTCATCAGTACTCGAAGAGGGTTGATCCTGGAGATGATGTGGATAGTCTGGCCGGTGACGTAGTGCCGCGTCTTTTGGATAGCGAACATCAGAGCCAAGCATTCTTTCTCCACTGGGTTGTACCGGTGTTCGGCTCCGACCATCATTCTGCTGAGGTAGTAGATAGCCTGTTCATGCCCTACATCGTTCTTCTATGCGAGAAGAGCTCCTAGCGAATGATTCATTGCTCGGACGTACAGCAAGAACGGTTTTCCCATAACGGGAGGCACCAGAACTGGTGGACTGGTGAGGTAGCGCTTGATATCTCCGAACGCTTGCTGACAGGTTTCGTCCCATACGAAGGATACACCTTTCTTCATGAGATGAGAGAAGGGCTGACATCTCCCTGAGAGGTTGGATATGAATCGCCGGATGTAAGCCAGATGTCCTTGAAATCTCCTGAGTTCCCTCAGATTACGGGGCGGTCGCATTTCCACGATTGCCTGGACTTTATCAGGGTCCACTTGGATGTCTTTGGCGGTAATGACAAATCCCAGGAATTTGCCACTAGATACACCCAGAAAGGACTTCGTAGGGTTCATCTTGAGTTGATGTTGGCGCATTAACTCGAATACCGTCCTCAGGTCTTGAATGTGATCACCTTTGAGGCGGCTCTTGACGGCTATGTCGTCCACGTAACATTCCACTGTTTTGCATAAATGCTCGTGGAATATGTTACTCATAGCTCGTTGGTATGTAGCCCCGACGTTCTTCAATCCGAAGGGCATGACCGTGTAGCAATATACTCCCAATGGTGTCCGGAAGGCGGTGTGCTTCTCGTCTTCGGGATACATCTTGATCTGATTGTATCCTGAGAACCCGTCCATGAAGACATGCGTTCAAAGCCGCAGGTGTTGTCGATCATGATGTCCGTGATGGGAAGAGGGAATTCATCCTTGGGGCAGGCCGTATTCAGATCTCGGTAATCGATGCAGATACGTACCTTTCTATTTTTCTTCATGACTGGGACAACATTGGCGACCCAGTCGGGATGTTGTTTTTTCCAGATGAAACCACAGGCTATCAGCTTCTTGACTTCAGCTTCAATGGCGTCCATCATGTCCGGGCAGAACCGGCGTTGGTGCTGCTTTACTGGCTTCGAATCGGTCAATATATTGAGCTTGTGAGTAGCTACCTTCGGGTCCAGGCCTGGCATGTCCTCATAATTCCATGCAAAGACGTCGATGTATTCCTTTATCAGCTGTATAACTTCTTCCCTTTCAGCTGGGGGAAGGTTGTTACTGATAAATATTGGCTTTGGCGAAAGTTCACCCCCAACATCGATTTGGATAACTTCGTCTTTGGTGTGAGGTTCTCTTTGCTCGAAGCGGAATTCCCACTGCGTATCCATTTGCTGAGCCCAAGAGTCATTCTCAAACGGCTCTGAATCCTGCTCATCTGCTCCTGAGGGATCTGTCACCACCATATTTACTGATAGTGTTTGTTCGAGAGCATTAGGTGAGTCGGAGGGAGACGAGCTATTCTGGGAAAAGATGTCCTCTTCTGACTTAGAAGTCGCAAGGGCGGTGGCATATCCTAACCCGAAACAGGTCTGCCGATAGCGGGGGTCGCCGCACAACGGTGTTCGTCTGCCTCTTCCGTAGTTGAGGCCTGGCTTTCGCTTCAAGTCGTAGCCCATGTTTTGCATGATCCTTAGCGCTTGTGGGCTGTATCGGTGAACCTGCATTTTCCCAGTATCGTTGTCGAAAGGATCTTCCTGGGCAGTCGGTTGATTGTGCATGCGGCCGAAGACTATCGAACGCTGGCTGCTGCAGGTAGGCGGGACGATGAAGATAGAATCCTCGTGTGGCCCATATGTCGTGACGACGTTGGACGATGATGCCACTTCCCAGACATACGGACGGTAGGAGTTTATAGCTTCCAAGAATTTTTGTGCTATTGGTTCTACTTCGTCATGGGGAGTGGATTCCTGTTTCGAAATTTGAGCACCGATGTACTGGAAAAGAGGATGTTTATTATCATCTGGAACTCCGTTCCTGGCTGCGTTTACATCAGTCGGCTGCCTGTTGTGCCGAAGGTTGATGGCCAAGGGTGGAGGCTTCCGTTCAAAGTGATTACTAGAGGATCACTCCCTTCTCCTGACTTGGTCTTGTTAAGGTGGATAGCCATAGGCTCTATGGCTCTTGGACGAGTGGTTCGTCCTTTCACTTTGATTGACAGCGGCAGTGTGGCAGAGGGCTCTTCTGGCTCTTGGATGAGTGGTTCGTCCTTTGCCTCGCCTGGCGCTTCTTTCGTGTGGTCTTGGGAGTACAACACGGTATCGGAATAGTAGGATTCTATTCCTTTAAACGGGTTTAGGTCAGCCATCTTCGTTTGTACGATCCCTCGTGCGTCTACATATTTAAGGCATTGATGTAGGGTTGAAGGAACGATGTTGTGGTCGTGGATCCACGGTCTTTCCAGCAAAATATTGTAGGATACCTCTAAATCGATGACGTAACATGTGGCCACCGATCTAAGGTTGCCGATCTGGATTCTCAAGCAGATTTTCCCCAATGGCTTACTTCTTCCAGCGTTGAAACCCACGATTGTAGTGGTAGTGTAAGCCAGTTCACTGGTAGGAATTCTTAGCGGCCTGAGCAGACTGTGAGGGATGATGCTGATCGACGACCCCGGATCTATGTAAATCCGGTCGACCTCCATGGAACCGACGTACCCGGTGTAATAGAGGGGCCTGTCATGTCTGTTATGTTTTAACAGCATGTCGTCTTGGGTGAAGGTGATATTTGGGACCACCTCCATCACACTGTGGCATTGAGGACACGCCACTGGTTCTTCGTCGGGGGACTTGAGCTGGGTCAAGCATGCCTCTGCCTACATCAGCGCTTCACTCAAGGCTAGACGAGTGTCTTGGGAGAGCCTGAGTAGCTCGAAGATAGAGAGCCTGGCTGGTGTATTAGCCAGTTGGGCCAGGATATCGAAGTTGTATGGCTTCTCAAAACCTTTGTTTGGAATGCTTTTCATAGGTTTATCAAAGCGCACTTCTCTTTGCTTTCCTTTGTCTGCCGGCGTCAGTTTTGAAGGGCTGGCCTCTGGTACGACGGGGCCTGGTCCCGAAGGTTTGGCAGTTGAAGCGTCCGTCGGTGCATCCTCCTGACTTGCTCCGCAGTCGTTGAGGTAGGCTTTCCCTGAACGGGTTGCAGCAAGTACCTCGTCCTCGTCTGATGGCAAAGAAGTTGCGACCATGTGGCATGGTTTGCGCTTGGAGCTTCTTCTAGACGTAGCTTTAGTAGCTTTAGTCTCTTCCTCGAGCTCTGACACCAAATCCGGATGAACCCACATAATCTTGCCCTACCGGGTGGTCAGGGGTATCAGGTCTTGATTTTGATCTCTAGATGGAGGGAGATTGACGATGTCCATCGTAGCTCGGGAAATGGGCGTGACACCGTTCATGACCTCTTGGGAAGGCAGATCGCCGAACCGTAGAGAGATCATGTTGGCCGTGACCGTCTTCTCGGTGTTGTGCAGAGTGATGGCCTTAGCATCGATCAACCCCTGGATCCTCCTTTTCAGTATGTAACATGCCTTTGTTGGGTGGTGTACGTATCTGTAGAAGATACAGTATTTGGGGTCGTCAGTACTGCCGGCTTCTTGGGGCCGCCTTAGCTCCGGAAGGGTGATCTTGTCGCTTTTGACGAGACACTCGAATATACTAGGGATATCATCGTCGTCGAAAGAGTAGACTTCGACGGGCCTGGAAGTCCCGGGCTTTGTCTGCGTGGTCGCCGCCGTCTTTTGTCTGGACGTATTGACCGTCAGAGCTTCTTTCCCCTTGGAGCTGCGAGGATGGTCGCTGCTGGGAGATGACCTTTTGCCTCTGTCGGAGGCGGAGATCATGATGCCATTGTCGCGCGCCTTGCGACTGTTATCTTCGGCGGCCACTGCCGAGACGATGAACGAAGGCCACTCATGGAACTGATATGGTCCTGTAAATACCGAGACTACGGGAAGGAGGTTCTTCCTGTAAATGTCTACTAACGCCGAGTCTGGAACTCCTGGAGGCATTTGTAAGGTGGCCTGACGAAAATGTTCGACGAAGGTGCGAACGTCCTCCTTTTCCCTTTGTTTGACTTCGATGAGAGAGGACATAGATATGTCCATCCCACCCTCGTAGAATCGCGTGAAGAATAAAGCTTTGAAGTCTTCGAAGAAAGTAATACAGTTGTCCGCCAAGCTACGGTACCACTGATAGGCTACTCCTGAGAGGCAGCCTTTGAACACCCGAGTGAGGAGGGCGTCGTTCCCTTGTAGCAACACCGTCATCATACTGAAATAGTTCATGTATTGACTTGGCGATGTTTTTTCTTCGAACAGAGCCATAGTCTGAGGCTTGTACTTCGGAGGAAAAGGGACTTCTTCCCAGATAACTGGGTAAGGCTGGTTGATTCCCAGTTTCTTGAGCTGATCCTTGTGCTTCAAGACGTCAAACTGGGCTTTCAACTCCCGCACTGCCTGCATCGGATTTTCAGCTGGAAGCGGGGCTACGGTGTAGTGTGGAGTTGGTTGCATCGTGACTCCAACGGGAGGTAATATATTCATCGAGTGAGGAAGTGTCACTACCACAATTCCAAATAAGGGCATTTGTGTAATTTTACTATTTGAATAATTATGTGTTTAATTTATCTGTTGAGTTTTATAAACTATTTATATATTGTTAGTGATATTGACTTTAGGTCAAACCCTAGAACTCATTAGGACTAACCCTAATGACTAAACCCTAATTTGTAAACCTAATTCTAGAGAAACCCTAGAATTCAAACTTTAGGTTGAACCTCAAACCCTAGACTGACTAAACCTTAGTTAATTAGGTTCTACATGACCTAACATAGGGGGTTTAACCTAAAACTATGTATTGAAACCCTAAACCTAGTTTTAATATAAAAGGGAGCCACCCACAACCCTTTTCTCCTTCCTGAAGAGAGAAACCCTAGCCTCTATAAGAGAAAGCCATCTCCCCCACTCCAGATTTCGAAACCTAACCCTAGGGTTTCCATCTTCCTCCTCCAAAGCAAGGAAAACAGGGAACTTGGGTCAAGGAAACTTGGGAAAGAAGAACTTTCATAGGAAAACCATCTCCCTATAGGTAAAACCCTATTTTTTAATTCTTTAATCCTGTTTTTCTGATGTTAATGCCCATTAGGAACCCACCCTTTCGTGTAGATCTCGATTCTAGGGATCCTACATGAAGACCTAGGAGAAATTCTAGGGTTTTGGGTGACCTACATTGGTTTCCCCAATTTTTCGTGAACCCTAACCCTAGGGGTTACATGTAGACAGATTTTATCTCATGTATGTAGGTCTAGATCCCGATTTAAGGTTTTGATTTAGGTTTTTGGGGTCCTTAGTGTAAATCCGATTTCCAGCATTTCCTGTGTTTGATGAAATGTTTATGAGGGGTTGGTATATCTATGTATTCTATTTACTGCATGTTTAATATGCAATCTATATACAAAAATATATATTGGCTTGTGTAACAGGGTGCTGTGCAGTCGGGTTTTCTGTTTTCTGTGTGGGAGTCTGTAGGTGAGATTATGTGTGAGTTCGAGTTCTGTGTGTGTCCCTGTTATTGGGAGTGTGTTAGAACTTGTATCAGTTACCTGTGTGTGTGTGTGTGGATGTCCAGGTATCAGTGTGCAGCGAGGGAAACTGTGTCTGTGTGCAATGTGAATCTAGTGTGTAGGTAAGTGAACTACCTGTGTGAGTGCAGTGAGTTTTCTGTGAGGGAGAGCAGTGAGTGTAGTCAGTATCCGTGTGTCTGTATGAGCCTAACTAGTTCAGTGAGGAGTGTGTGATCCCCTGTGTGTTAGGTCCTAGGTGTGTATCAGTCAGTTATTTCTTGTGTGTTAGGGTTCTGTGTTAGTGAGTGGTACTGTCTATCCCTGAGTTCAGTGAGAAATAGGGGTTGTATCAGTAGGATTGTTAGAGTATCAGTAGTTTTAGCCACTTAAGTGTGCATTTGGTTTACCTATATAGATTAGCTAATACTGTGTATCAGTTCAGTTGTGTGTGTATGTATCAGTCCAGAGTATGAGGAGTTAGTGCATCAGTGAATTGAGTTCATAGAATTCCATATCTCTGTATTTTGTAAGATTGTCTGTGTGTGTTAGTCTCAGTTTTGATGCCTGTGTCTGAGAACTACAATGTGTGTGTGTGTACTAGCACTGAGTGTGTGCAGTTTTTACTGAGTAGTGATTCTCAGTGAGGAAATGGTGTCTGTGCTTGTGCACACAGTGCCATTTCAGTCTTAGAGTTATGTGTCAGTATGTGGGGTATTTGGTTGTGCCATAGTGTTCAGTACCAGTTAGAGTGCCCAGGTTTTTGAAGTATTAATTTCTCCCTAAGTATCAATTCCATCTTCACAGTGTATCTGTGTGTGTACTGTGAGACATGTGCCTAGTGTATCAGTAAATTGGTTTAAGCCATGCCTGTGTAAGGTCTGAACATTTTTTAACTGTGTCAGTTTAGGTGTGAGCAGTTCAGTGAGCATAGAGGTGTGTATTAGTGTTTGGGTATCATGAAGTTCAGATAGCTGCTGGATTCCTGCTGTTATCACTAACTAGGGTTATATATATATAGCATATATTGATGTCTGCCTGCCTGGGTAAGTTAGCTTTTAGGCTTAGTTCTAAGAGTGTCAGTTAGAACCTGTGTGGGTGCCTCAATGTATCAGTTAGTCAGTGTTAGCTATGTGTACACATGTGTGTGTGTGTCCCTGTTTTGAGAGGGAATACCTGTGTAGCAGTGAGTGTGTGAGCTTGATATCAGCATGTATGGGTGTTGTGCAGTGAGTGGCCTAAGGTATCAGTTCCCAATGTGCTGTGTCAATTTGTGTGTATCTTGTGATGTGCAGTGTCAGTTTCTAGAGTACCAGTGAGCTCCAGTTCACTCATATGCCTATGTAGAATTCTGTGTGTTGAGGTAGTTAGGAAATCTGTGTGTGTAATTTCTGTGAGGGAGTAAGAGAGAGAGCAGTGTATCAGTGTAAGTAGTGCTCTAAGGTAACAGGGATACCTAAGTAAGATACAAGGGTATGGGTAAGGTATTTATTTGCCAAGGTTTTGAGAACTAGCATAGGTATATGAGTTCATATACATGTATGATATAAATAGCTAGTATAAGACTAATACTAACTCATATATACTAATCACCTTAGTATCAATGACAATTATAATTGATATGACCAGTATGGTTAAGTATGGCATAGACAGCTCACCAAAGACCTAGCAATGACCCTGTACCTAGCATAGAATTAGGTATGCATGTAAGCCTTTTCAAAATACTTTTTGTAAACCCCCTAAATTTTCAAAATTTTAAAAACTGGATTTTTCACAATTTTCTGAAATTTTTTGGGATTTTTCTGTAATTTAAAAACAGGGTTTTAATTTTTAAATGATTTTTAATTGATATTAAACAGTATTAAAATATTATAAAAATAATATTTTTGGATGTAAAATGAAAAACTGGACTTAGGACAATTTTTCTGGAATTTTTCGGACCCCGGACCTATTTTTAAATGCCTAAAAAGTATTTATTTATTTATTATTTATTTATTAATTAGTTTCTGATTATTATTATTATTATTTTTATTATTTTTATTTTTTTATAAAATATCCCAGCCCACTGGGCCCGGCCCACCGGGCCCAGCCCGAACCCAAACCCAGCCCGCGCCGCAAGCGGGTCGGGTCGGGTCGGGTCGGTCAGACCCGCCCGCTAGCCCGCAACCCTTCTCCACCCAGCCCACGCACGACCCGCACGCCGCCCGCGCGTCCCGGCCGCTCCGCCCGCCTCGACCGGCCACGTCGCCTCCCCGCCCGCGCCCTTCGGCCCACTCCGCCCGCCATGCCCGGCCAACCCCACCGCCGCAACCCTATTTAAAACCCTCGCTTCCCCGGCCATCTCCTCCCCTCCGCCTCCAGCTCCACCGCATCCCTCGCCGACGCCGCCACCGCTCCACCTCGTTAACGACGAGCCGCCATGCAGCCACGCCTGCGCCGCCTCCTCCTTCTTCCCCAGCTCCGGCCTCTCTCCCCCACCGCGAGCGGCAGCCGCAGCAGCTCGAGCAGCCCCGCGCCGCCTCCAGCGCCGCCGCCTCCGCTCGAGCGACGCGCCGCCCTCCGCCGCAGCTCCCCCGGCCGGCCTCCCCCGCCCTGGGCCGCCGCAGAGCCGCCGGAGCTCAGCCGAGTTCCCAAACCCTAAACCCAAACCCTAATTCTCGGGTCCCTGTGTCCGACACGAGTCGGACACGTGTCGGACACGGTTTGACCCTGTTTTTCGGGTCCCCTTCAGGTGCGTGTAACTTTTTGCTCATAGCTCTGTTTTCGATTCCGTAAATTGCGTTGCGAAGCCTGTATGACCCTCTCGGTGTCCGGACAAACTGTTCGGGGCATCGCGTCCTGTGGTGATCGCGCACTGCGATCCAAAAACAGGAAAAACCAGACCCTGTTTCACCCCAGAACCGAGTACGCCCCGCCAAACGGGACGACTTGGTCGCGCGCGGTCTTCACAGATACGTGCGCCTCATCGATACGGACGTGTGAGATTTCGCGAAAGCTGATTCGGGTGTGCGTGCACACCGGAATCAACGCGTATCCGCGGACATCGTCCCGTATCTGTACTTTCTGGAACGTGCCCTAACTTTGTGTACACACGTCGGATCGAGACGAAACTTGCGCCATCGGACTCGTAGCGATACGCTGGTCCTGTGGGTCAAGTTTGGTTCGATTCTGAGAACGTTGACGAAATCGCGTGTCGTGGGCCCCACAGGCCCCGCTCGACTGGCGATTTTGTGATCAGCTCATCGGAATCCAATTCTGGAAGTTCCGTTGGGTTTGTATCATCATTCCTGACCTGTTGACACTAAGTTTGGTAAATTTGGAGACCGTTGACCCGGACGCGTTTTTCGGTGCAAAGCGGGCCCACCGGTGGACCCCGTTTTGGCCCAAAACTGTCGTTTCTGCCCTTGTCTCCAAATTGGACCCAAGGACAGACGTTTCTAGCTGATTGATATTTTTTGGATCTGATGGTGATATTTGTTTCAGCAACCGGAGTACCGTCTGCAATTTCCGCCAAAGTCAGAACTGCAAACATAGCCGGAACCACAGGCAAGTGTACCTTGCCAAACCCTGCAGCTTGCTAGTTATTTCCTGGACTTAATTATGCAACAATGGACAAGTAAAGCTTGCCAAATCTCAGTAATTCTTGACATAGTATTTTAATGGATTTCTTGTGGAATTAAATATAAACATGTTTTAACTGCTTAACCTAGGAAACGAGTGACGTGCTTAGTGTCCGATCATAGTCGGATGCCAACTCCGTACGCGGGATTGTGTAACGTCACATAGACATGGATATCGAGACCCGATAATGCTCGTACTTGTCTTATCAAGTACTTCAGAACCCAGGACACTTGACACTATTTCATGAGACAGAATCTTCCTGAGACATTCAAGGTGATTCAGTATAGGATGCAAGTTCTATGACATAGACTTTACATTCTTAGACATTTGATTCATAGCTATCAGACTTGTTGCATTAGTTATAATCGTGCGTGACATGGACATGAGACATCGTGGACATGAGATGTGGGATTACATTGGGTGGGGAGAGACACACAGACTACAGGCTGATATTATATATAAAACATAGTATATAACATAGTGTAGTTCATAGTTATTGCCGCTACCGGCTCCCCGACACAGAGCTTGTAGTGGCTTCAGCCTGAGTTCTAGTGCTGCTCTCATATTGCATATCACTTAGCTGGTTACATAGCTTACCCTCTTGTTTAATTAACTGCTGCACTGTATTTATTTTGGCTTGTATTTTCTGTACCTTGCTGTCCCCTGAGGACCTGGATCCGGATTATGTCCCCAGGTACAGCTGAAGAGAACTACCCAGAGGTGTACGGTACCGGAGCACTCCTTGGAGCAGAACAAGGAACAGAGGACGAAGTAGTGGCCGAAGATTTCTCCTGAGCACCGGCTTCAACTACACAGTATTTCTATTTTCAGCATTTCAATTCCTGTCTATTTTCCTTAATTATAACAGAATAATTCTCGGATTTGTTTCCCGAGACAACCTTATTTGTTATTGCATATTTATTTCCATTGCATTATTTCTGGCAATTAATCTGTGTTATTCTGTGGATGAGATTAGTAATACCTGAGACTTGTACTTAGTACTGCTAGACTACAGCTTAAGCATGCCCTGATGGATCCATTAAATTGGGTTGTCCATCGGTGCGTGCTGCTGGCCATTGCTCGCGTGCTCAGTCCCTCGTCATTTTGGAACTGGGGCGTGACACTTTTTGATATAGATATTTGATATTTTTAGGTGACTGTGATTTCATCTTGGACATCGATCCTCACACTTTGCTCAGGACCACAGGCGAGTACATTCTCTGACAGTTTTTATTGTTGATTATTTCTATAATTTGTAGTGTATTACATACTTGATTCCGACACTATGGATACACGGGTTAGCACCCTAGATCCCCATGATGAGGAGTCGTGATTGGAATCCATCGTGCTAGCTGGGGGATGGGAAACTATTAGTAGATTATGTGATCATATCCAAATCCTTTACATGCATCATAGCTCACCCCACTTCTCACGTTGGGTGCGGCCTGACCATCTTACATGCATCATAGCTGTTATATATGATTAACCTGACCACTACATGCATCATAGCTAACCATATGGTTAGCCTGACCTACAAGAATCATAGTTAATCGTATATAACCAGCCTGATCAAGTCCCAAGCCGATCACATGATAAACTAATATTTCAAACACTTAGCTAGATGTCTATTTTATTCAGATTCACCTGTTCCAGCATTCACTACTTATTGTCTAGCATTCACTATTTATTGTTCATTGCTAGATGCTCTATTGCCTATTTCTATTTTCTTCAGTACTTTACATTTCCAGCATTTATTTTCCATCTTGTATTTCTTACACTGTTTATAGATTTTGTCAATTTAATGAAACTGCTGTTAGTGCTTGTGCTTCGCTCCAATCCTGACTGGATAACATTTTTCAGAGGACCTGGAGAGCTTGTGCCCCACTCATTACGGCCCAGGATTAGAGGGTGATTTTACTCCAGAAACCCCAGAGGAGTTGCCTAGTCTAGAGAAAAATTTACCTGACTGTTCTTAGATTATTTTCTGTATTTATTATTTTAGACTGAGACTGAGTTGTATTTATTATTTTGTGATTTTGTGAGGTCATTTAGACCCAGAATTTGAGTTGGACTTATTGTGGTTGGTTTTTTATAGAACTCTTTTCTATTCTTATCGTGCCATTATTTCTTATAGCTTGTGATTGAGTATATTATAGAACTGTGGATATTTATCATTGTCCTCCGTGCGGAGTTGAGATTATTGTCAGGATATATTATATGTTGAGACCTAGACAGCGTTCTACCGCCGATGCTGCGGCGTAGGCTGGACGTACCCACGACTCATGCCCAAATTTCCGGGTGCGGGTCGTGACACGTTTTTAGTGGTGGCCCATGCAGGTCTAGCTTCGCAAGTTGTGCGATGTCGTGGTAGTGTGACAACTTAGTTGTACTATTACGAGCCTGTTTTAGTAAGTAGGAATTAGGCCGAGGATTTGCTCAATCATAATTAGGGAATTCTGATTCTTATGATACTACTCTTAATGATTTTCCTTTAGAAATTACTGTCATTCCTTGATGATATCGTGTCTATTACCTTAATTAAATCTTTCGATCTGTCTTCAGGATGCCGCCGAGGAGGTCCTAGAGACTTGGAGCAGCAGATTCAGAGAGGTCTGCCACCTCTCGCCCTGCCGGACAGACATCCGCAGCACCTCCTACATCTCCAGTACATGTGGGAGTGTCTGCAGCATTTGGGGGTCCTCCACCACCAGTTCAGAGGGTCCCCAAAGCTACGACGGGGCCTCTACCACCACCACCAGTTCAGCATCCAGGAGGTGTGCCTGTCGATGGGGCACAGATGTTCGCCTTGATTCAGGGCATGGTCGATGCCCAGAGGACGTCAGCAGAGGCCCAGAGAGTGCTGGCTGAGGCACATCAGGCCCAGACAGAGATGATGAGGGTGAACATGGAAAATGCTCACCAAGTGGCTCTTCAGGCTGTGGAGAGGGTCACTCAGCCGCAGCAGCATCCTGGTCAGCAACAACAGAGGCCGGGCACCATTGTGGATTTCAAGAGGATGATGCCTCGGGAGTTCAAGGGGACAGAAGGGATACTCTACGCCGATGATTGGCTAGAGGACATCGAGAGGAACTTACGCTTGGCACAGCTTCCAGAGGCCCCCCAGATCGAGGCCGCTGGCAGCCAGATGTTCGACATTGCCTTGACGTGGTTTCGCACGGAGCCGAGACTCTTGCGCAGGGGACTCACTTGGGAGGATTTCAAGGAGCTCTTCAAGGAGAAGTTCTTTCCTGATGTTGCCCTGGGAGCTTTGGAGAGTCAGTTCCATGACTTAGCCCAAGGGAGCTCGTCCGTCGACGAGTATGCCGCAGAGTTTTCCCGTCTGAGCCGCTTCGTACCGTCGATGACTAGAGATCCGGGGGACAGGGCCCGGAAGTTCAGAAAGGGGCTGACAAGGGAGATCAAGTCTCGCACGTCGGGACGTCGCACAGCTACCTACGAGGGCATATTGATGGATGCCCAGATAGCCGAGGATTACTTGGGTCTCAGGCCCAAGAGGGGACGCGATGGTTCCGGAGGAGCAAACAGTAGTGCGGGACCGGGCAAGCGTCCACACTTTCAACAGCAACAGCAGAGACCCTTTCAGCAGCAGCATCAGGCACCAGCCCGAGGGCAGGTCCAGCAGCAGCAATAGAGACAGAACCAGCCCGTCATCCAGTGTGCGTACTGCGGGAAGATGGGACATACTAGAGATATCTGCAGGAAGAGATTAGGCTCATGTCTATCCTGCGGATCGACGACACACCAGCTGAAGGATTGCCCTACGATTCGTTCAGGTCAGGGTGGAGCAGCCGCCCAGAGAGGACCAGACAGGGTACCTACCGTACCAGGAGGCCAACAACAGAGGGGACCACTTTCACCACAACATCAGAAGTTTGCCCAGCACCAGCAGCAGAGAGGTGTACCCCAGGGGCGAGCGTACGCCATGGCAGTCGAGGAGATCGAGCCAGCAGGAGACTTGATCACAGGTTCGGTTCTTCTCGATTGTATTCCCGCATTTACCTTATTCGACTCTGGCGCTTCCCATAGTTTTGTGTCTGTATCTTATGCACTTCGACATCATTTAGACACAGAACCATTAGCTAGGACTTGCAAGATCATGACTGGTGGAGGTATTATCCTAGTCTGTGATCACTGCAAGGACCGAAGAGTGTCAGTAGGAGGCCGAGAGTTGAGCGTGAGCTTACTTGTTATGCCACTTCCGGGGTACGATATCGTGCTCGGAATGGACTGGTTGAGTAGGCATCATGCTACTATAGATTGTTATAGAGGCAGAGTATTATTTAGACCACCAGGAGAGCCGGAGTTTGAGGTCATCAGAGGAGCAGCGGAACAGAGCAGGAGCACATTTTGCGGAGCCAGGGCAGAAGAAGAGGAGTTGCCACATCCTCTGATAGCGGAGTTCCTGGATGTATTTCCAGAAGAGTTGCCAGGCTTGCCGCCAGACAGAGACGTTGAGTTCTCTATAGACTTGGTTCCAGGAGCGGAGCCCATTTCACAACATGTCTATAGAGTTAACAACAGCGAGCTGGCAGAACTGAAGAAGCAAGTCGAGGAGCTGCAGGACAAAGGCTTCATCAAATCCAGTTCATCACCATGGGGAGCTCCGGTATTGTTCGTACCGAAGAAGGACGGTACGGTGCGCATGTGTACTGATTATAGAGCTTTGAACAATATCACTATCAAGAACAAGTATCCGCTGCCGAGGATAGATGATCTTTTCGATCAGTTGAGCGAGGCGAGGGTATTTTCAAAGATTGATTTGAGGTCAGGCTATCACCAGGTGAAGGTGAAGAAAGAAGACACGCCGAAGACAGCTTTTCGGACCAGATACGGCCAGTTTGAGTTCATGGTGATGCCATTTGGTTTAACCAATGCACCGGCAGTATTCATGAACCTGATAAACAAGGTGTTCTACCAGTACCTTGACAAGTTCATAGTGGTGTTCATCGACGATATTCTTGTGTATTCCAAGACCCCGGAGGAGCACGAAGAGCACCTGAGGTTGGTCTTAGAGACTCTCAGGAGGGAGAAGCTGTACAGGAAACTCTCTAAGTGTGAATTCTTCCTTGACAAGGTCGAATTTCTTGGGCATGTGGTATCGGGTGACGGAATCTCGGTTAACCCACAGAAGATCGAGGCAGTGGAGTCGTGGGCTACCCCCAGTTCGGTAGCTGAGATCAGGAGTTTTCTCGGGCTAGCAGGATACTACAGGAGGTTTGTACAAGACTTCTCCAAGACTGCAGCGCCGATGACCCGACTGACTAGGAAGGATATGGATTTTGTCTGGACGGAGGAGTGCCAGGCTGCATTTGATGAGCTGAAGAAGAGGTTGACGACAGCTCCAATTTTGACGTTGCCAGCAGGGACAGGTGGTTTCACCATCTACAGTGATGCTTCAGGGAAGGGTCTGGGATGTGTTCTTCAGCAGCACGGGAAGGTAATTGCCTATGCTTCCAGGCAGTTACGCCCTCATGAAAAGAACTACCCCACCCACGATTTAGAGTTGGCGGCAGTTATCTTCGCTCTAAAGCTGTAGAAACATTACCTGTACGGAGAGCGTGTGGAGATCTTCACAGACCACAAGAGCTTGAAGTACGTGTTCACACAGAAGGAGCTGAACATGAGGCAGAGGAGGTGGTTGGAGTTGATGAAGGACTTCGATATCTCATTGCAGTACCACCCAGGGAAGGCCAACGTAGTCGCCGATGCCTTGAGCAGGTATCCGACGGCTATGTACTTGACGACAGATAGACATTTGTTGGCTGATTTGGAGAGCTTGGAGATTGAGGTGTTAGTTCCCGGTACTGAGATTCAGATGTGGGGATTGCAGATACAGTCCGAGCTGATGGACAGGATCAGAGCTGCGCAGTACGATGATGAGGCTCTGAGGAGTATCAGGGCACAAGTTCAGATAGGATTGTTATACGACTTTACTATCGTAGATGATGGTTCTTTACGGCACGGTACGAGGATATGTGTGCCGAGCGGGGAGCTGCGCGAGGAGGTTTTGCAAGAGGCACACCGCTCTCAGTACTCGATGCATCCCGGTGCCAACAAGATGTATCGAGACTTGAGGGAGCACGTATGGTGGTATGGAATGAAGCGCGAGGTAGCATGCTTCGTATCTCGGTGTCTAGTGTGCCAGCAGGTAAAGGCAGACCGGCAGAGACCAGGTGGTTTGCTTCAACCTTTACCGATCCCAGAGTGGAAATGGGAGCACGTGACCATGGATTTTGTTTCAGGGCTTCCACGTTCTCCAGGAGGGAAGGACGCGATTTGGGTCATCGTGGACAGGTTGACCAAATTAGCCCATTTCTTACCTTTCAAGGTGGGCACGTCGACAGAGAGGCTAGCAGAGATGTACGTGCGTCAGATCGTTAGGCTTCATGGAGTTCCGGTAAGCATCATCTCGGATCGGGATAGTCGTTTCACTTCCCACTTCTGGAGGAGTCTGCAGGCTAGCTTGGGCACTCAGCTCAAGTTCAGTACCGCATATCACCCCCAGACAGACGGGCAGTCTGAACGGACTATTCAGACTCTCGAGGATATGCTACGCACTTGTGTTCTAGATTTCGGAGGTTCTTGGGAGAATCATCTGCACCTGGTAGAGTTTGCTTACAACAACAGCTACCAGGCCAGCATCGAGATGTCACCATTTGAGGCTCTTTATGAACGGAGGTGTCGTACACCGTTATCTTGGGACGACGTTGGAGAGAGAGCCTTGCTAGGACCAGAAATGGTCGTGGATGCAGCAGAAAATGTGAAACTCATCAGAGACAGACTGCGAGTGGCGCAGGACAGACAGCGGCATTGGGCCGACAGCCACCGTAGACCCCTTGAGTTTCAGGTATAGATTGTTAATTTTCTGGTTTGTGTTTGTTGTTTAGACTGCGTGTTGAGACTGTTTTGTTTTAGGTTGGCGATCTAGTATTCCTACGAATTTCTCCGACGCGTGGCACGATTCGTTTTGGTGGAGGCGGGAAGCTTAGCCCACGTTACATCGGACCCTTCGATATTCTTGCGAGAGTAGGTGCAGTAGCATATAGACTTGACTTGCCGCCTGCATTAGAAGGAGTGCATGATGTGTTCCACGTGTCGCAGCTGAGACGGTACGTGGCAGACCCTAGTCACGTACTTGATCACTCGGAGATTGAGGTTGGTCCGACGCTCAGCTACCCTGAGCAGCCCGTAGAGATCTTGGATCGCAGAGAGAAGGTGTTGCGGAACCAAACTATTCCTTTGGTTCGTGTTGCATGGAGACATCACTCTACAGGGGAGTCGACCTGGGAGAGAGAGGACGAAATGCGCGAGCGATACCCGTATCTCTTCTAGACTCGAGGTATATTTCCTTTTTGATTTCATTCTTGTTCTAGTTCAGTCCAATTTTGGGGACAAAATTTCTTTTAGGAGGGTAGACTTGTCACTACCACAATTCCAAATAAGGGCATTTGTGTAATTTTACTATTTGAATAATTATGTGTTTAATTTATCTGTTGAGTTTTATAAACTATTTATATATTGTTAGTGATATTGACTTTAGGTCAAACCCTAGAACTCATTAGGACTAACCCTAATGACTAAACCCTAATTTGTAAACCTAATTCTAGAGAAACCCTAGAATTCAAACTTTAGGTTGAACCTCAAACCCTAGACTGACTAAACCTTAGTTAATTAGGTTCTACATGACCTAACATAGGGGGTTTAACCTAAAACTATGTATTGAAACCCTAAACCTAGTTTTAATATAAAAGGGAGCCACCCACAACCCTTTTCTCCTTCCTGAAGAGAGAAACCCTAGCCTCCATAAGAGAAAGCCATCTCCCCCACTCCAGATTTCGAAACCTAACCCTAGGGTTTCCATCTTCCTCCTCCAAAGCAAGGAAAACAGGGAACTTGGGTCAAGGAAACTTGGGAAAGAAGAACTTTCATAGGGAAACCATCTCCCTATAGGTAAAACCCTATTTTTTAATTCTTT
Organism: Iris macrosiphon; assembly: GCA_036927795.1. Taxonomy (NCBI): domain Eukaryota; kingdom Viridiplantae; phylum Streptophyta; class Magnoliopsida; order Asparagales; family Iridaceae; genus Iris; species Iris macrosiphon. The sequence goes on along the minus strand of JAYESA010000019.1, from coordinate 40,782,198 downwards.
AATCCTGTTTTTCTGATGTTAATGCCCATTAGGAACCCACCCTTTCGTGTAGATCTCGATTCTAGGGATCCTACATGAAGACCTAGGAGAAATTCTAGGGTTTTGGGTGACCTATATTGGTTTCCCCAATTTTTCGTGAACCCTAACCCTAGGGGTTACATGTAGACAGATTTCATCTCATGTATGTAGGTCTAGATCCCGATTTAAGGTTTTGATTTAGGTTTTTGGGGTCCTTAGTGTAAATCCGATTTCCAGCATTTCCTGTGTTTGATGAAATGTTTATGAGGGGTTGGTATATCTATGTGTTCTATTTACTGCATGTTTAATATGCAATCTATATACATAAATATATATTGGCTTGTGTAACAGGGTGCTGTGCAATCGGGTTTTCTGTTTTCTGTGTGGGAGTCTGTAGGTGAGATTATGTGTGAGTTCGAGTTCTGTGTGTGTCCCTGTTATTGGGAGTGTGTTAGAACTTGTATCAGTTACCTGTGTGTGTGTGTGTGGATGTCCAGGTATCAGTGTGCAGCGAGGGAAACTGTGTCTGTGTGCAATGTGAATCTAGTGTGTAGGTAAGTGAACTACCTGTGTGAGTGCAGTGAGTTTTCTGTGAGGGAGAGCAGTGAGTATAGTCAGTATCCGTGTGTCTGTATGAGCCTAAGTAGTTCAGTGAGGAGTGTGTGATTCCCTGTGTGTTAGGTCCTAGGTGTGTATCAGTCAGTTATTTCTTATGTGTTAGGGTTCTGTGTTAGTGAGTGGTACTGTCTATCCCTGAGTTCAGTGAGAAATAGGGGTTGTATCAGTAGGATTGTTAGAGTATCAGTAGTTTTAGCCACTTAAGTGTGCATTTGGTTTACCTATATAGATTAGCTAATACTGTGTATCAGTTCAGTTGTATGTGTATGTATCAGTCCAGAGTATGAGGAGTTAGTGCATCAGTGAATTGAGTTCATAGAATTCCATATCTCTGTATTTTGTAAGATTGTCTGTGTGTGTTAGTCTCAGTTTTGATGCCTGTGTCTGAGAACTACAATGTGTGTGTGTGTACTAGCACTGAGTGTGTGCAGTTTTTACTGAGTAGTGATTCTCAGTGAGGAAATGGTGTCTGTGCTTGTGCACACAGTACCATTTCAGTCTTAGAGTTATGTGTCAGTATGTGGGGTATTTGGTTGTGCCATAGTGTTCAGTACCAGTTAGAGTGCCCAGGTTTTTGAAGTATTAATTTCTCCCTAAGTATCAATTCCATCTTCACAGTGTATCTGTGTGTGTACTGTGAGACATGTGCCTAGTGTATCAGTAAATTGGTTTAAGCCATGCCTGTGTAAGGTCTGAACATTTTTCAACTGTGTCAGTTTAGGTGTGAGCAGTTCAGTGAGGATAGAGGTGTGTATTAGTGTTTGGGTATCATGAAGTTCAGATAGCTGCTGGATTCCTGCTGTTATCACTAACTAGGGTTATATATATATAGCATAAATTGATGTCTGCCTGCCTGGGTAAGTTAGCTTTTAGGCTTAGTTCTAAGAGTGTCAGTTAGAACCTGTATGGGTGCCTCAATGTATCAGTTAGTCAGTGTTAGCTATGTGTACACATGTGTGTGTGTCCCTGTTTTGAGAGGGAATACCTGTGTAGCAGTGAGTGTGTGAGCTTGATATCAGCATGTATGGGTGTTGTGCAGTGAGTGGCCTAAGGTATCAGTTCCCAATGTGCTGTGTCAATTTGTGTGTATCTTGTGATGTGCAGTATCAGTTTCTAGAGTACCAGTGAGCTCCAGTTCACTCATATGCCTGTGTAGAATTCTGTGTGTTGAGGTAGTTAGGAAATCTGTGTGTGTAATTTTTGTGAGGGAGTAAGAGAGAGAGCAGTGTATCAGTGTAAGTAGTGCTCTAAGGTAACAGGGATACCTAAGTAAGATACAAGGGTATGGGTAAGGTATTTATTTGCCAAGGTTTTGAGAACTAGCATAGGTATATGAGTTCATATACATGTATGATATAAATAGCTAGTATAAGACTAATACTAACTCATATATACTAATCACCTTAGTATCAATGACAATTATAATTGATATGACCAGTATGGTTAAGTATGGCATAGACAGCTCACCAAAGACCTAGCAATGACCCTGTACCTAGCATAGAATTAGGTATGCATGTAAGCCTTTTTAAAATACTTTTTGATATGGATATTTGATATTTTTAGGTGACTGTGATTTCATCTTGGACATCGATCCTCACACTTTGCTCAGGACCACAGGCGAGTACATTCTCTGACAGTTTTCATTGTTGATTATTTCTATAAATTGTAGTGTATTACATACTTGATTCCGACACTATGGATACACGGGTTAGCACCCTAGATCCCCATCATGAGGAGTCGTGATTAGAATCCATCGTGCTAGCTGGGGGATGGGGAACTATTAGTAGATTATGTGATCATATCCAAATCCTTTACATGCATCATAGCTCACCCCACTTCTCACGTTGGGTGCGGCCTGACCATCTTACATGCATCATAGCTGTTATATATGATTAACCTGACCACTACATGCATCATAGCTAACCATATGGTTAGCCTGACCTACAAGAATCATAGTTAATCATATATAACCAGCCTGATCAAGTCCCAAGCCGATCATATGATAAACTAATATTTCAAACACTTAGCTAGATGTCTATTTTATTCAGATTCACCTGTTCCAGCATTCACTACTTATTGTCTAGCATTCACTATTTATTGTTCATTGCTAGATGCTCTATTGCCTATTTCTATTTTCTCCAGTACTTTATATTTCCAAGATTTATTTTCCATCTTGTATTTCTTACACTGTTTATAGATTTTGTCAATTTAATGAAACTGCTGTTAGTGCTTGTGCTTCGCTCCAATCCTGACTGGATAACATTTTTCAGAGGACCTGGAGAGCTTGTGCCCCACTCATTACGGCCCAGGATTAGAGGGTGATTTTACTCCAGAAACCCCAGAGGAGTTGCCTAGTCTAGAGGAAAATTTACCTGGCTGTTCTTAGATTATTTTCTGCATTTATTGTTTTAGACTGAGACTGAGTTGTATTTATTATTTTATGATTTTGTGAGGTCATTTAGACCCAGGATTTGAGTTGGACTTATTATGGTTGGTTTTTTATAGAACTCTTTTCTATTCTCATCGTGCCATTATTTCTTATAGCTTGTGATTGAGTATATTATAGAACTGTGGATATTTATCATTGTCCTCCGTGCGGAGTTGAGACTATTGTCAGGATATATTATATGTTGAGACCTAGACAGCGTTCTACCGCCGATGCTACGGCGTAGGCTGGAAGTACCCACGACTCATGCCCAAATTTCCGGGTGCGGGTCGTGACAGAAAGCGGAGGAACTGCTGACTCTTGATCTAGAGCAGGCTCTTGGCTTGGGTTGGATGGTGGCAAGTCCACCCCTGCACGTATCTGAGTTGGCGGGACCGACGCTTGAGCCATGGCAGTTGCGTGTTGAGTTAGCATCATCTGGTGCATGTTCTCCATTACGGATTATATTTGTTTCAGAGACGTTTCCAGCATAGTGATGCGTTGTTCCGCGTTTTCTGACGGCGAAGCTTCCTCGCGTTCGTCTTCAATGGCGTAGACTCCCATTTCCCTGGGCGTCCTCGAAGGATAAGTATAGGTCGCTGCAGAAGTTGACTCTATACTCTCAGCATCTGATCTGGGAGATTGGCGACCCCCAGCGTCGAAATCAGATAAGTACGAAGCCGGTTGCTGTGACCTTGCACGGGTGTTTTGGAATACCCCAGCTTCAGTGTTCCTAAGGAGGTCTTCGAATCTTCTTCGGCTCGGAGGCCCTGAGGGATGACGTCTTGAGCTCGGCCCTCCTCTAGGTATGTGAGAAGCCATGTTCACGGACGCATACGCGGGCTCTTCTTCCGGGAAAGACTGAGAGTAGCTCAATCGGTCGAAAATCGGCCGTTTTGCTTTAGAACAGCAACAGTCAATCACAATTTTATGACTATTACAACATTGCTCGCTAGGGGGCATAATAGACATGTTGGAAGGTCCCCTCTCCTTACGCTTCTGGATTAAGTATTTGCGCAGGTCAGGGGGAGTAGCAACTTGAGCTTGCTTTACGTCGTTGGACCTTGCCTGGTATAATTTGGAGATTTGCTCAGAGTGGCGTAAGACTGAAGAGGTCCTCAGTTGGCCGTCGGCTTCCCGCGTAATCCGGAGGGTAGGCAGATTGCTCCTTCGCTGGCGTAACGGTCGAGGAGTCGAGTATTCCGCTGCCTGCTTCCCTTCGCGGAAATCTCGGCGCTCATCTAGTTCCTCGTAGAGGTCAGATGTTGTCTTGCGCCTGGAGCATAATTTGTACTTCTGTCCTGGCGCTGAGGCATCACCAGAAGTTTGGTCTGTACTGCGCGTAGCGGGAGACTGGTTCCTACGCGTAGAGCGCAGTGGATACTTCTGGGTTAGCGCTGAGGCTTTGCCCGAAGTTTTGTCTGTACCGCGCGTAGCGGGAGACTGATTTCTGTGCGTAAAGCACAGTGGATACTCCTGGATTAGCGCTGAGGCTTTGCCCAAAGTTTTGTCTGTACCGCGCATAGCGGGAGACTGATTTCTGTACGTAAAGCGCAGTGGATACTCCTGGGTTAGCACTGAGGCTTTGCCCGAAGTTTTGTCTGTACCGCGCGTAGCGGGAGACTGAATTTTACGTGCGGGGCACGGAGGGAGCGATGCTACCACCTCATTGGTCGGAGAGATCGGAGAGTCCACAGGAACGGCGGAGGATGTCTTGGGCATCCACACTTTGCGCAGCTTCCTGTTGTCTTGGACGGAGAGAGAGTGAGAGCTACCCCCAGTCCGAAGCATGTCTTCGTAGGCAGACTGGTCGAATTGGACGACCAGTGTCTTCTTCACGGATCCCACGGATACCGCATCGTGTTGAGCAATTGCTTCCTCGTCAGAAGAGAAAGATGTCCCCAGCAGAGTCGCCATCTTGTTTGTGGTATTAAACGAAAGAATGAAAGTGTATTTCAATGACAGTATTTATGCGAAACCCGCGCCCTTTGGTTTACAAACAAACTTGTACAATGTAATCCTATACGAGGATATGGGAGTACAATTTATTTAATCTGGGTAAATATTGCTATAGGTGTCTGATCTGCAGTCGATCACTTTAGCCCTTGGACCACACGATGTTGAAGAAGTGCCGTAGAAGACGGGTAGCAGCTTCGAAGGTTACGAAGGAGGGTGGATGCACGATGCCAAAGCCGTCGACCCCTACTCTTTGCCTGAGCTCTGGACTCTTCTCTCCTTCTCTCTCTCTCTCTCTTTACCAATTCTCCGACCTTGTTCGATCTTCCAAATTGTCGACCTTGTTCCCCATTGATAGGGGTCTCTATTTATAGAGTTTTGGTGACAGTGACCACTCCGTCGGTGTAACAACCGAGGAGTGGACAGTACAGCACCCTTTTACACAACGGTTAAAATAACCAATGCCTGCGTATAAATGACCTTTTGAGTGAGCATGTGACGCGTGTCCAACTAAGGGGACAAAACGCGTATATCTGCTACGAAGATCACGGCGTAGAAGCCACGTAGGTAGGTATCCCTCGTGTAGAAGAGGTTGGCGTAGAAGCCAAATGACTGTCACCCCTGGCATAAAAGCCAAAATAGACATAGAAGCCGAACAGGCGTAGAAGCCGAATAGGCATAGAAGCCGAACGGCGTGGAAGCCGAACAGGCATAGAAGCCGAATAGGCATAGGAGCCGAATGGTCGTAGAGACTGAGTGGGCGTTTGAAGCCGAATGAGCACAGATCCTGAATGGGCGTAGAAGCCGCTGCGTACCGTGCCAGAGTGTTGATGTGGACGTCTTCGCCGGAATTATGACTTTCGAAGGTGTTATCAAATCTCTTACAGAGATTTGCCACCATCCTGTGCATTAAATACGGAGACGTATTTTGAAGGTCTGCAGCCCTTCTGTGCATCCGTCGTAGAGACGTGTCTTGAGGGAAACTGTCACCGCTCTGTGCAATTTGACGTAGAGACGTGCCTCAGGCCCTGTACGAAGTGCAGCTTTTGACGTGGCAGACGGTTTGTCTACTGCGGAGCGTAAAATAGCTCATGTTTGCCTGTGTAAAACAAGGCGGCGTATTCCCTTGTACGCGAAAAAGCGATTTACGCTGGGGGGACTTTGGTAACCGACGGTTTGGTGATATTTTAACCAAATCCTCTGCATTAAATGCCGAGATCCGCCATCATACTGTGGGGCGCGTCCCGAGGGGTCTGCCATCGTTTCCAGCCGTCGTCTGGGTAGCCGTGCAGCACTTTTTGTCAGGAGTCAGAGGCCAGGTTCACTGCGTGACTTGACAGGTTCATTTCGGGGAAGACGAAGCGTTCCTCGTACGCATTAACGCTGCTTTGAGAGCGGTTGAGTTTTACGCCATGGAGGCGATAAATAACTCTATCTTACGCTGGAGCGGCCTGGACGTACTGCACTTACGCGGATGGTCCTTTGAGCTTATACTTCATGCTGTGTTTTAGCGAAAAAAGTTCTGTTGCATGCTTGATAGCTCTGAAGGCCTCTGCTTACGCTGCTCTGCATCAAGAGGCTGCGTAGATCCTCCCAGCGTATTTTTCATGCTTCTACAGCTATGTCCCCTGAGGACCTAGATATGGATTATGTCCCCAAGTATTGACGAGGAGGTTTATCCTGAGGTTTACGGGTCAGGAAATGATACCGGAGCAGTACCAGCAGTTGAGGACGAGGTAGTAACGGAGGACTTCTCTTGAGTTCTTAGATTATCTTTATGTATGATGCATTATGATTCTTAGTTATGGATTTGGATATTTTCTCTCATTATTTTGATACGGGTTGTTCCCCGTAATATTTATTAATTATATTATGATAGACTGTTTTATTTATGTCATTGAAGGTTGGACTGGTTTATCATCTTGCCTCTTGTTTATGAATTGATGGATGAGATTAGATACTTAGACTATGACATATATTGTAGACCATTGTATTTGTATTACAGCTTAAGTGCACTCTAAAGAGTTCATTAAAGTGGGTTTTCCTATTGGAGTTGTGATGCTAGCCATTGCCACGAGGCTAGTCCCTTGGTATTTTGGGACTGGGGCGTGACAACTTGTGATGTATTGTGACTCTTCGTATTTTTTTTCTTCTATTCCATATATCGTGCCATATCTTCCTCTAGTTTTATATTGTGATTAAGTATTGATTTTATTATCATATACAATATTGTTCCTCCAATTGGAGTTGAGGTGACATAACATGTATCATATATACAATATGAGATATTTAGATAGTATTGTTGACCTAGATAGTGTTCTACGTCGTTGTTACGACGTAGGCTTTGCGTGGTTCACGTACTCGTGCCCTTATTCTGGGTGCGGATCGTGACACAACTTATCATAAACGGGGAACAACGAGGTCAGACTGATGGACAATATGCAAGACCAATGCTCGAAATACTTTTGACGTTGACGAAATAGCTTATTAGGAGGATGAGCTACCTCTTGTAATAAATATTGTAGATGTGGACTCAATGGAAGTTTCCATTACACGTCTAATCGTGTAGAAGAGGTAGAATTATCCGAAGAGTAAGGCGAAGTAGATGAAAGTAAAGATGAAGAGGAAGAGGAAGAGGAAGAGGAGGACGTGGAAAACGAAGAAGATAAATTTTCAAAAGAGGATTGAAAATAAAATAAAATCTATTTAGTCTTCTGATATGTACTAAATTTTTACTGTGGAATGTAACACCTAAATGGACTTTTGATATTGACGATATTTTAGCTGTAGAATATAAAATTTGAAACTACATGTAACTTTTGTACCTTCCAAATGATGTATCAAGACAAATGTATGGATACATATATTTTTATTTTTATTAATTATATTCGTAGTTTTTATCTATCTTGCCAGATGTCACCCATGACCCAAGCACGTCGCTTGAGAGAGGCACCTCCTACTGTTAAGGAGGAAGTGGTACCTCCTAATGTTAAGGAAGAAATTATACCTCATATTATTAAGGAGGAAGTGGCACCTATAGAGGAAGTGGTACCTCCTACTGTTAAGACAGAAGTGGCTGTTAAGGAGGAAGTGGGGAGTTCCACTCATCCAGCACCTACAACGGAGATTGATCACCTAGACGCTGCCATGCGGAGTGGATGAGGGACGGGTTTCTGCCCCAGCGTAGACAAGCATGATAGAACTTTTGTCCAAATTTGTCTCTGGTAGACTTATCGTTGTATTATCTTTCTGGATTGGACTTCTTAGATGTATTATCTTTCTGGATGTATTATCTTTTTGGATTAGACTTATGGTTATTATGTAGACTTGTTTACAACTTGAGAAATTAAATTTTCTTCTCTATGTATCATATTGTGCTTATCTTACTTAGCATTTGATTTACTATTGTTTTATGATATTATTGTATTTTAGCTGTGGAATGTAAAATATATTTAGTGACGTGTATTTGTGGCTATGTAGTATATTTTTTTTTCTTTTCATTTAGTGACATGTACTGTATTTAAACAATTTTTTGTAACTTTTATTTTGTTTATCATAAGTCAGGTATGACAGAACGACGCGGATTGTTCGGTCAGTCTAGAGGTAGAGTATCTAGACGGAATGCTACTCCGACTGACAGTTCTCCTTCGGGACATGGTACTGGGTCCGAATCCTCGACTCCCAGTACTCTACTCTTTCGACCACTATCTCCTCCTGGCAGTACTCCTGGGACGAGTAATTCCAGGCCTGAGACTACTCCTACGTCCACCGTTCCTCCTGTTGATGGTACAATGGGGACCGATGAGCAGATGGACGAGGCCCAGCCGGCTGCGTCTTCGTCTTCTTTGTTTCAGAGCGATCCTCCGTGTGCTCCTCCGGACGAGACGAGGACAAAGATTTGGGTCGATGGGCCTACAAAGTAAGTTAATTAGTTTTAGTTTTCTTACACATATATAAATATATATTCACTTTTTCTTTAATATAATATCTATGTATAGATATTGTCCCTCGTCGGTACAAAGATCATTGAGACATTTTTTGAGGTACAACTATAGTGGTCCTTGAATCAACTACTCGGATGTCCCAGACGAGAGGAAGACATTTTGGTTTGCGCACTTCAAGGTAAAAGTAAATTTGATTTTAATATAAATCATCTAATTTGGTCTTTTTCTATAAAACTTTCTACATTACTTCTTGTAGAAAACGTATTTCTATCCGCCACACCGGACTGAGGTAATCAAGCAATACTTTTCTGCCGTCGCCGCCAAACTTATCCTTGATGCGATTTTTATTTGATTCCTATACAACTGGACTTGTTTTTTCCCTGTTAAAAATAAAATCAGAAATTTAGGTTCCGTTTGGACCCGCGGGTCGCTTGGATTTGAATTGTTTCAAGCGGGCCGGATTTGATCCGGTTCCAAAAAAAATTGATCTGTCCCGTCCGCGGATCCGGTACAGTTCTATAAAATTTAAAATTTATATCCGGTCCGTCCCGTGACCACTCCTATCGCGTATAACATTTTTTACGCCTTGAATTTTTGGATAGCGCGAGAGAAAACTACAGGTCTGTACCCAATTTTCCCAATTCAGTAATTGCACGCAGCAGCACGGCACGTGACGAACCGCCAACGAGAAATTGATTGGGAAACAAACAAATTGGGGCGAGCGAACAAGAACGAGAAAGAAAAGGGGGTTAAGAATGGGGATGGAGGTTGCGGAGATGGTGGAAGGGAGGAGAGAAGATACTCCCACATCGGCCAGAATAGTCCCCCATCTCTCAGGCTAAAGACAGAGCGCCAGGAGAAAGAATTTGTAGGATGACCAAGGCGGTGGTGGTTCACGTGTACGACGTGACCAACTCCGACTCGGAGAAGACGAACAGCACCATCCTCCACATCAACAAGATTTTCAAGGACGGGATTGGCCTCGGTGGCATCTTCCACAGCGCCGTTCAGGTTGTGGCGGTGGTGATCTCTGTTTTTGGTTTAAATGTGTGTGTATTTCTGAGAGCAATTTGTTTCATTGATCCAAAAATGTTATGTTGATGTTCTTTTCCAATTCGTGTCGGACACGACGCGTAACACTTCAAAATATGTAGGACACACCAAAATGTGCGCCGTGTCCATTTCCATTTACCTTAGCTTCTGAACAATAACAGCCGACATGCAATGTGCAAGCTCATGCGTTGTACCGCTATGTTCCACAGAAGCAGACTCGGTTAGATGAACGCAGCACCAATTTCGGAGTGGCCTAGTGTATTTTAGAGTGTTTGTCGGTGTCCGATACTTGTCTGACTCAACAGAGCACGAAGACGGCACCAATTTTTGCACTACAAATTCATGGGTTGGAATGTTTGACAATCTTCGTGCTCTGTTGAGTCAGACATGTAAGAGGCAACATAATTTATGGGTTGGAATGTTTGACAATTAAGAGGCAACATAACCCCACATCCCCCCCAAACCACCAACCCAACCCAAAAATAGAGAGTAGATGAAATGAGAAGGATGAGATAGATGTGTGGCAATACATTAATAAAAGATGGCATACGAAATGAGTGTGTACTCATCGGGAATTGGAGGTGCCAAATTAAGGCTAAGGTGCGAAAAATATTGTTTGATGTGGTTTTGAGTCTTTTGACATGTCTACAAGAGACCAGTAAATGCATCCCTTAGGAGTGGTAGGATCTTGGTTAAAGGAGCCCTTGAAACTAGGGTAGGCCTAAACAAATGTAGACGAGCTAGTTAAAAAAGATATAGATTTTGCTAATATGAGTGAGGAAGTGACCCTTAATGAAGAAAATGATTCATGTAACAAACCCTTAAAATTTGAGATGAAGGCTTTGTTATGGATTTATGACATTTAGGACTGAAATTAAAGAAATCTTGATTTGGATTAGAATGCGGGATCAAGAATTTTGGAATGTCTGAAATTAGGGTTTGAGATTGTGTGGAAATAATATCAAGGTTTGTGAAAATTGGGGAAACTATGTTTGGGGTTTGAAGCATATTTGGGGTTCACTGGACTGTCTCTCAAAAACCAATAACAGTCGGCTGTTAACAAGGATTTTAAGGATTTCTTGGTAAGAGTAAGAATGGTGGTCACCGGGATTGTAGTTGACTGCACAATGATGTTTTATTGCGCATGTAACTTCCTAGTAAGGCTCCTCATGTCTTTTGAAATCCTCCTCAATAGTTGCTTTGCTTTTCTTACTTGGTGCCTCTGTCGTTGCATATGATTATACCAACCATTGCAAGTAATATCACTTTTATAGTGTATCTGTGTTCCCAAAATGTAGCCGCAGGCATTATTTGGACAAGAAAAAGTAATATCACTTTTATAGTGTCTCTGTTAAGTGTTATATTAGTAATGTACTTTAGTCCCACATCGGGTAGAATAATAGAGAGAGGGGTTAGCCTCTCCTATATATATATGTAGTTTTTTCGTCAATAAAGATCAATCCATTATTTCAACTCTACATGGTATCAGAACTAAAGCTCTGACTCTCTCTCCTCCCACTTCTCTCTCAAACCCTAGCCCCACCCCGTCTCCGCCTCCTGGATGCCACCCGCCCCTGCTTCCGCCTCCTGGCCGCCCCCTCCCCCCCTCTCTCTGCCCGCCAGCCCCCAACTCCCTTGCCGAATCCCCCCGACCCCCCAAGACCTCCAGCCCAAAACCCTAACCCTAATATGCAGCCGCCACTCCTTGTCTAAATCCTAATTCCAAAATAAAATAAAATCATATATCGGCGGTTAAAGGGTAGACAATGATTTGTTTGCAGAATCTCTGTTCCTAGATTACGACTTCAGGAGTTAACAAAGAGTAGACAAGTTGCTTGTTTACGTGGATCTTTGTTTCCTTCCTACCCCGATATCCATGTTAGGATCTACACAGAGTCATATGTGTTGCTTCTCTGTCATGGCTTGTGTGATCCCTATACGATATCTACTTTCCATGCGTGTGTCGGTTCTGGCCACGTTGATAGCGCACTGGTAAAGTTGATATGATTATTGGGGTTGGAAAGATCCAACGACGGTCGAATCAAGTGCATTTGCAGGATGAAAAACACTGAGGCGGCTAGCAGTGATACTACTATCGGTGTCGGAAATGTCTTGGTGGGACCAACGGGCACTGGCACGACGATTTTTTCGATTCAACTCGTCGATCGGCGGTTGGACGGACCAGATGGTTACTCAACATGTCAGAAGAAGGTTGAGAAAACACTTTGGAGAATGCGGTTGTCCAAGCATTTGACTGACAACCCTCCGGAGACGACTGATCCCATATTTGAGCAGTGGAAGATGGATGATAGTCCACTGTTTACACAGTTGATGAACTCAATGGAACCAACGGTGGAGGACATGGTTCAGAACACGGACACGGTAAAGGAGTTATGGGAGGTCCTAACAACAACGTTTGATGGAAAACGCGACTTGTCTCGTATCTATGACTCGGTCGTTTGCGTCTACCGGGCAGAACAAGACGACAAGTCTCATAAGGACTACTTCCGGGCTTTTAAGGCTATGGTCGATGAAGTTGACCGTGTATTACCTCTGACGACGGATATCAATGAAGCGAGGGCTCAACATGAGCAGCTTCATGTCATGGCATATCTTGCCTCTCTCCGTCCTGATGCAGACTCAGCTCGCTCTCAGATCATTGCTGGAGCCGAGGTTCAATCTCTAATGGAAGCTCATTTTCGTGTCCTACGGACAATAAAGGTCGTCGAGACCTCTCCAAGTGATGCTCCTGCTGATCGATCTGCTATAGGTGCCGCTCGTACTGGATTTCGTTGTGGTCGTTGTCACGTCCCGATTCCGTGGAATCGATAGTCGTCCCCCGGACGTGACGCCGTGCGTGCCTAGGTTGCGCACCGCACAAGGCTAAGGTATTTTGCATAACGAGCACATATTCAGAGTACGCAGAAAATTGAAACACAAGTTGAAACATGAAAAAGTTCTCTTTATTGATAATGAACATCTTTTACAAACTCTTGAACGAGTCAGAAGGTTGTCTCACGGACTTACAAAAGTTGACACAAAATAAGATAGTTGTCCTGTACATTACATCTTTGTACTAAAACTTCAAAATGTTAAGACCTCCAGGCTGAACAATGGCTTTTCCACGGAGCTGCATTGAGTTAAGTTTGCTAGCTCTTGGGTCTTCAAAAATGCTTCAAAATAGGGCACGATCAGGACGTGCCGGCAGCTGGACTGGACTGGGAAGTGACTTCAGCTTCTCGCAGGATCTCCTTGGTGCGGGAAACCTGTTTCAACGAGGGTCAGTACATCAAAATGTACTGGTGAAGGCGAGCTAACCCAACTATACCAATCAACACGTTGTTTATATGAAGCATGCAAGTTATTTTGTGGTCTTTGTATCTTGCCTTAGTTCATTTTACAAGCAATCATTGATATAGAAATTTACTGAATAAACTTGCCACCGTTTGGTGACTTTTACCTGCCCGTCTGAACCACCTGCACAATACTTACCATGTCCTTCCCTGCCACGAAGACACAAGTTAGCTTTGCACAGGTTTAAATGTACGAGGGGATCACTGGGAAGGTGCCATAAAGAACGAGTTATAGTCTTGGGCGAGAGTGATATGCAACGCTAGAATCTCGAGGCGAAGCATGCCAACCCGTCCGCTCGAGAGACAAACATGAAGTTCCGTCCGGATCGGATCGGTGCCAGTGCCCCAGCGACCGTCCGCAGGAACCATTGACCTTGTGCACAAGTTGTCCGTGATCGAACGACGTCTATATTAAGTTAACAATTCATGCAGTTAAGGCAACACGTGTACAAGACAAGTAGCATGACGGGATTCATTTTTGCATAGTCTCCCTGAACAATTTATTGCATAACAAGGTGTGTGTCCCATACTTAGCATAATTTATAGAATAAGTATGCAATTCTAACTAAAATTGAAGCATGTATAGAACATTCTAAACGAACTATCACGCAATAAGATAACCGTTCACAAGTTGATTGACAATCATAAAGTAGTCTCAGTCTATTTCTTTTTATCTTGACATCTTTTAGTTATTATGGTATCGTTTGATCAGGGCAAGCAAGAATGCAAGATTTTAGATGTGAAGACTTGGAAGAAGGGTCAACTGAATCGAATATAAGCCACTCACAAGTTGGTTGGAGGAGGAAAGGAAAGAGGTGTTTCAAGACTCCGCTCGCACGTCGTCTACTGCTCGATCACCTGCATTGCCACAAACAGCTGATCAATACCTCTTCTACTCTTTCCAAGCTCGGAATTGAAGTGCAGTTAAACGAACGAAAACAATAAAATCCATCGAAACCGTTCAAGAAATGCAAACAAATCCAAAAACCAACTCAAAGCACGAAAGCAACAAGACGACAGCGAAAACTAGGCAAGAAAACTTGCAGCGGAGATGTCCCTCTTGACTCTGCCGCTAAGTCCATCCTCGGGACACGGTCCACTGAATATGGGAATCGATTCTGAAGAAGCAAATCCATAACGAGAATAAGATCTTGATTCAATCTATTCCGATTGAACGATACCGACTTGTATTTCTTAGTCGCGCTCCCCGAATAGGGGGAACGGGGCACAACATCCTAACCAACTAATTGGAAGTTTCGTCCACGAAACTTAGAAATAGAATCTACCACTATGAAACAATGAAGGAAACATTTCCCTCATCTCAGATTCAAGCTCCCAAGTAGATTCTTCGACCGAATAATTTTGCCAAAGCACGCGTACGAGAGAAACCGAACGACTTCGAAGCAGCTTCTCCTTGTAATCCAAGATCCGCACATGATGTTCTACATAAGTCAAGTCCGCCCCTAGGCCCAGTTGGTCATGATCCACCACGTGGCTCGGATCGTACTCGTACTTCCTAAGCTGTGACACATGGAAGACATCATGCACTTCAGATAGTGACGATGGCAGGGCAATCTGATATGCGACTGGGGCGACTCGCTTTAGTATCTCGAACGGACCGACAAATCTTGGACTTAGCTTCCCTTTTGCTCCAAATCTGGTAACTCCTTGCATGGGCTAGACTTTAAGAAATACTCTATCGCCTACTGAGAACTCAAGAGGTCGTTGATGCGTGTCTGAGTAGCTTTTCTGACGACTCTGTGCTACCTTCAGCCATTCTCGGATCAAACGGATCTTTTGGACGGTTTGCTCCACGAGCTCCGGGCCAAGAATTTGCCATTCTCCAACTTCGTCCCAACAGATCGGGGATCTGCACTTCCGCCTATACAACACCTCATACGGCGTCATCTGAATGCTGGATTAATAGCTATTGTTGTATGCAAATTCGGCTAACGGTAGATGCATGTCCCAACTCGTCTTCAAGTCCAAGGCGCAGAGTCGTAGCATGTCTTCGAGGATTTGGTTGACACGTTCTGTTTGACCGTCTGTCTGAGGATGGTAGGCGGAGCTGAACTTCAACTTCGTCCCCATTGCTGACTGAAGGTTTTCCCAGAAGCGCGATAAGAATCGACCATCTCTATCGGATACAATAGATACGGGCACGCCGTGGAGTCGAACGATCTCGTTAAGATAGATCTGGGCCAGGCGGTCGGCACTCCAAGTACTTTTGATAGGCAGAAAGTGAGCTGACTTGGTGAGTCGATCAACGATGACCCAAATGGCATCATTCTTCCGTTGCGTCTTCGGCAAACTAACAATGAAATCCATCGTTACATGTTCCCATTTCCACTCCGGTATAGCTAGATTCTGCATCACTCCATCTTTACCCTCTGACAAGCCATGCATTGCGACACGAACAACGCCACATCTCTTTTTATGCCGTGCCATCAAAACGTCGTCCGGAGATCTCGATACATCTTTGTGCTACCCGGATGTGAAGTGTAACTAGCATAGTGGGCTTCCGTGCGTATCTCTTTTCTGAGGGCTGCATCGTTAGGAACGCACAATATTTCCTTCACTCGCATCATCCCGTCCGTGTCTACCGCAAAGTCGATTGCCTTCCCTGCTGAGATAAGACCTTGCATCTTTTGCAGGAATATGTCATCCTTCTGAGCGGACTTGACCTTTTCTAATAAGTCAGGTTCGAGGCACAACTGAGCCACTTGCGCCCCCTTTTTGTATCTGATTATAAGTGTAATGCACAAAGCTTCCAGATCCCGACGCAACTTGTCATCAATAGCCAGGCTTCCAACGAACACTCGACTCAGCGCATCAGCTACAACATTACCCTTGTCCGGTGTGTATCTGATCATCAAGTCAAAATCGCTAAGGAGTTCAAGCCAGCGCCGTTGTCGAAAATTCAAATCCTTTTGGGTATAGAGATATTTTAAACTTTTATGGTCCATATAGATCTCGCACGGCACACCATAGAGGTAGTGGCGCCACAACTTCAGCGCGAACACTACCGCCGCAAGCTCCAGATCATGGGTTGGATAATTCTTCTCGTGAGGCTTCAACTGCCTCGACGCAAAAGCTATTACCTTGTCCCGTTGCATAAGGATACATCCCAGACCCTTTCTTGAGGCGTCACTATATATCTTAAAGTCACTAGGTCCGTCTGGAAGGGTAAGAATTGGTGCTGAGACTCGGCGCTGCTTGAACTCCATAAATGAAGCTTCACAGTCGTCCGTCCACGCGAACGTTACTCCCTTCCGAGTGAGCTGGGTCAGAGGCGAGGCGATTCTAGCAAAATCCTTTATAAATCTCCGGTAGTAGCCTGCTAGACCAAGAAAACTCCGAATATCGCTAGCTGACTCAGGCCTCCTCCACTTCACGATGGCTTCTATTTTCTTTGGGTCAACTGAGATGCCCTTTGCAGAAATAATATGCCCGAGAAAGGATATGTCGTTCAACCAGAATTCGCACTTACTAAGCTTCGTGTACAACTTATTGTCTCGAAGGGTTTGAAGCACCATCTGCAGGTGTCCTGCGTGTTCATCCTTCTTCGAGTACACTAAGATGTCGTCAATAAAAACGACCACAAATTTATCGAGGAAGGGTCGAAACAAACGGTTCATCAAATCCATAAAAGCGGCAGGGGCGTTCATCAGTCCAAACGGCATAACAGAAAACTCGTAATGTCCATAGCGGGTTCGGAATGCTGACTTGGGCATGTCCTCAGGCTTAATCTTCAACTGGTGGTAGCCCGAGCGAAGATCGATTTTCGAGAACACCGTTGCCCCTTGCAGTTGATCAAAGAGGTCATCTATCCTGGGCAGAGGGTACTTGTTTCTGATGGTGACCTTATTCAGCTCCCGATAATCGATGTAGAGTCGTAACGTCCCGTCCTTTTTCTTTACGAAGAGTACATGTGCGCCCCAAGGAGACACGCTCGGACGGATGAACCCACGATCCAATAGTTCTTGCAGCTGGCACTTTAACTCCTTTAGTTCAGCAGGGGCCATTCTGTACGGAGGTTTAGAAATCGGCTGAGTATTTGGGAATGTGTCAATGGTGAACTCGATCTCTCGGTCAGGTGGTATGCCGGGTAGTTCGCTCTGGAACACATCAGGGAACTCCACCACAACGGAAGAAGACTCAACGTTTGCGTAATCCAGTTGCATGTCCCGAACCGACGCTAGGTATCCCTCGCAGCCAAAGTGTAGCATCCGCCGAGCAGATATCGCCGAAATCACCATGCAGGCCCTGGACGCATCAGTTGCTGGACTACTCGTGTAGCAGAATTCGGCTTCTCCAGGTAGGCGGAAGACGACTCGTTTCTCTGCACATTCGATAGTTGCCGAGCAAGCGCCGAGCCAATCCATCCCCAAAATGATGTCGTAATCCCGAACATCTAGGACTAAAACATCTAACGAGAGTTTCCTTCCTCCAATACAGACATAACCGCCTTGACATACTGAACGGACAGAGATTTTCGTGCCCGACGGGGTGCTAACACTTAGATCTAGATACAACGGTGTCATTTCTATATTGTTTTCCACGGCAAAATTCGTGGATGTAAAGCTATGCGTTGCACCAGAATCAAATAGCACACGTGCATGTATGTTATTAAAAAGTAATATACCTGACACAACGGTGTCTGAGGCCAAAGCTTCTTCCCATGTCATAGTGTACACCCGGCCTTGAGCTTGACGACACTCTTGCTGAGGCACAGCTCGGTTGGCTTGGGGTGCTGGGGCAGGATTTGGATGTTGAGGGCGACGATGAGACGAGCGCGGACGCTCATTTATCATATGGTCTGGATCACCGCATAATAAGCACAACCCGAGCTTCTTGCGACATTTTTCGACCGTGTGCCCTGGATTCCGGCAAAAAGAAATGTTTTGTCTGAATTTTCCTTCTGCTGACTGCCGTTATTTGGACGCTTTGCAGCGTTATTTCCTCTCTCGTTGCTATGGCGCTTGTGATTGGAGGTATGCACAGTGCCGGCAGCAACTGGAGGATACTGCGGTAAGAGCATGATTGAGAACTTCCCGCATCGTCTGGTACTGAGGAACGACCACGTGCGCATGGATGACAGGTCGCAGGCCTCCTTCACATCGCCTCGCACGACTCGCCGCATCAGGTAAATAGAAGCTTGCAAACTTGGCGAGCCGGTTGAACTCGGCGGAGTACTGCTTTACTGTCATGCTGCCTTGCCGTAGTTGCACGAACTCGTTCTCCTTCTGACGACGTACGGGAGGCGATATAAACTCCTCTTCGAATGTGCCACGGAAGGTAGCCCATGCAATCGTCTCCTCTTCATCGTCAACTGGAAGAGATCTTCGATGCACGTCCCACCAATCGTGTGCATTCAAGCGAAGCTATAGTTGGGCACACATGACACGCTTCTGCTCAGGTACCTCTAGAAGTTTAAAGTGATCCTCAAGTTCTGCCAACCAATCTAGAGCCACGATTGTATTCTCAGTCCCCTTAAACGGCGTGTTGCAGACCTTCTTGAAGTCGACAAAGTCGAAGGTAGTCACATCCTTCTTCCTTGGAGTTTGAGGCATTTCGACTTCAAGCGCGGGTTGCTCCACCGGTGTCGCTGTTGTTGCCGCGGAATGGTTGGAGGCCAAGGTCTGCACGATCTGTTGCAGGGTATCTACCTGCTTCTGTTTGACTAAAAATTGAGCTTCTTGATTGCTTTCAAACTTGGTCTGTCGTTCTTCCACGCGCTTCTCGGCTCGCTCATAACGAGCCTCATCTCTCTGTTGGCTAGCCTCAAGCATCCACATCATCTGCTGAATGGGATCGACACGGGACATGGCTCGCTGACTCCGAGAACTTCCCGATGTGCCGGAACTACTTTATTGGGCTTGTGTCTCGCCCGGCGCTAGCGATGATGCTTGCGCTTGAGCCATTCCTTCAAAAGAAGGTAACTTACATCAGGATCATAATGTATTATGGACTCATTGTATGGAGTCTATCTCATTTTGGCCTAACGAGTTCAAGAGTTCGCACAGGGATTGGATCGTTAAAGTAACTTTTCCAATACGAGTGTCAATGGAACTTGAAGTTGAGTTCTGATTTCAATGTCACGTTCCGATTCCGTGGAATCGATAGTCGTCCCCCGGGCGTGACGCCGTGCGTGCCCAGGTTGCGCACCTCACAAGGCTATGATATTTTGCATAACGAGCACATATTCAGAGTACGCAGAAAATTGAAACACAAGTTGAAACATGAAAAAGTTCTCTTTATTGATAATGAACATCTTTTACAAACTCTTGAACGAGTCAGAAGGTTGCCGCACGGGCTTACAAAAGTTGACACAAAATAAGATAGTTGTCTTGTACATTACATCCTTGTACTAAAACTTCAAAATGTTAAGACCTCCAGGCTGAACAAAGGGTTTTCCACAGAGCTGCATTGAGTTAAGTTTGCTAGCTCTTGGGTCTTCAAAAATGCTTCAAAATAGGGCACGATCAGGACATGCCGGCAGCTGGACTGGATTGGAAAGTGACTTCAGCTCCTCACAGGATCTCCTTGGTTCGGGGAACCTGTTTCAACGAGGGTCAGTACATCGAAATGTACTGGTGAAGGCGAGCTAACCCAACTATACCAATCAACACGTTGTTTATATGAAGCATGCAAGTTATTTTGTGATCTTTCTATCTTGCCTTAGTTCATTTTACAAGGAAGCATTGATATAGAAATTTACTGAATAAACTTGCCACTGTTTGGTGACTGTTACCTGCCCGTCTGAACCACCTGCACAATACGCCACGAAGACACAAGTTAGCTTTGCACATGTTTAAATGTACGAGGGGATCACTGGCAAGGTGCCATAAAAGACGAGTTATAGTCTTGGGCGAGAGTGGTATGCAACGCTAGGACTTCGAGGCGAAGCATACCAACTCGCCCGCTCGAGAGACTAACATGAAGTTCCGTCCGGATCGGATCGGTGCCAGTGCCGCAACGACCGTTTGCATGAACCATTGACCTTGTGCACAAGTTGTCCGTGATCAAACGGCGTCTATATTAAGTTAACAATTCATGTAGTTGAGGCAACACGAGTACAAGACAAGTAGCATGACGGGATTCATTTTTGCATAGTCTCCCTGAACAATTTATTGCATAACAAGGTGTGTCCCATACTTAGCACAATTTATAGAAGAAGTGTGCAATTCTAACTAAATTGAAGCATGTATAGAACATTCTAAACGAACTAGCACGCAATAAGATAACCGTTCACAAGTTGATTGACAATCATAAAGCAGTCCCAGTCTATTCCTTTTTATCTTGATATCTTTTAGTTATTATGGTATCGTTTGATCGGGGCAAGCAAGAATGCAAGATTTTAGATGTGAAGACTTGGAAGAAGGGTCAACTGAATCGAATATAAGCCACTCACAAGTTGGTTGGAGGAGGAAAGGAAAGAGGTGCTTCAAGACTCTGCTCGCACGTCGTCTACTGCTCGATTACCTGCATTGCCACGAACAGCTGATCAATACCTCTTCTACTCTTTCCAAGCTCGGAATTGAAGTGCAGTTCAACGAACGAAAACAATAAAATCCATCGAAACCGTTCAAGAAAACGCAAACAAATCCGAAAACCAACTCAAAGCACGAAAGCAACAAGGCGACAGCGAAAACTAGGCAAGAAAACTTGCAGCGGAGATGTCCCTCTTGACTCTGCCGCTAAGTCCATCATCGGGACACGGTCCACTGAATATGGAAATCGATTCCGAAGAAGTAAATCCATAACGAGGATAAGATCTTGATTCAATCTATCCCGATCGAACGATACCGACTTGTATTTCTTAGCTACGCTCCCCGAATAGGGGGAACGGGGCACCACAGTCGTGGTGGACGACGTGGTGGCCGAAATGTTGGCCGTGATGGTGGACGAGGCATTGGCGGTCGTGATGGAGGTCGACTGTGCACCTGCTTCAACTGTGGGCTACAAGATCATTTCCAGTTACAGTGTACTAAAGCTCATCTCGCCAATGTTACCTCAGATACTCCTGATTTTGGCGGCCAATCCGTACAATTAACTGATGAAGCATATGCAGACTTTATTGAGTTTCAAGCTCAACGTCGAGATAAAGCCTCTACTTCTGGGTCCACCGCAGGGTACTCAGCGACATGTGTGATACATTTGAAGCAGTGGGTTCTTGATTCTGGTGCGTCTGCTCACTTGACAGGCGATGCAGGTATGATATGAAATTATGTACCGGTTGGTCGTATGTCTAATATTACATGTGTCAATGGTGGTTAGTTGACAGTCCGTGGAAAAGGATTTGCCCGTCTTTTTTCGGGACTGTCACTACATTCTGTGTTATATACACCCGAAAACCCATTCAGCTTACTCTCAATTAGTCGGATTACTCGCGATATGTATTGCTCGTTAACATTCTTTCCTGATGGTTGTGTTTTTCAGGACCTAAAGACTGAAAAGACTATCGGTAGGGGGCATGTGGCTGGAGGCTTGTACCTGTTTGACGAAACTTTCTCTGTTGCCTATGCTGGTGTGAAACTTGATCCTTTTGAGTTACACCGCCGGTTAGGACATCCATCTGTCCAAGCACTCCAGAAAATGTATCATCTTTAGATGTTTTATGTTCTTTTCATTGTGAGTCATGTAGTTTGGCTAAGCATCACCGGATTTCCTATCCGGTCAGTTAGAATAAAATTGCTTTCGTTCCCTTCGAGTTGGTGTATTCTGATATATAGGGACCTTGTCCGGTTGAATCTATAATGGGATTCAAGTACTTTGTTACCTTTGTTGATGACTACTATCTAATGAAAAATTGTTTCGAATTATTTAACATTTGGTGCAATTTTTATGCGGAAATCAAAACACAATTTGGTGTTCCGATTAAATGTGTTCGCAGTGACAATGGTCGTGAGTATATGTCTCGTGAGTTTGTTTCACATCTGTCTCGGAATGGCATCATCCACCAAATTTTATGTCCTTACACACTACAACAAAATGGTGTGGTTGAACGCAAGAATCGTCATCTCTTAGAAACAACGCGTGCTCTTATGTTCCAAGCACGTACTCAATTTTTTTTTTGTCGGATGTCGTTCTTACGGTTTGCTATCTAATTAATCGCATTCCGTCGTCTGTTCTCAATGGCGATATTCCCTTCTCTCGGTTATATCCCAAACGAGAGTCGTTTTCTCTACCTCTCTGAATCTTTGGTTGCTTGTGTTATGTTAGGGATACCCGACCAACTCTTTCTAAATTAGATCCAAAGGCTATCCAATATATTTTCCTTGGGTATCCTAAGGATCAGAAAGGGTATCGGTATTTTTTTCCAGTCTTGAAGAGAGATTTTTTCTCTCGGGATGTTACCTTTGTTGAAACCGAGTTTCCTCCACTTCCACAAACTACTGACCCGGCTCCGCAAGTTTACCCAAAAGATGATTTCTTGTTGTTTCATGTTCAAACACAACAGTCCCCCGTAAGGGTGTCCTCCCCTACCAGACAGTTTTCCGGTCCGACGGTCCGCAAACACCGGTTTCGTCAGCACCGCCGTCGCCCAAACGAGTGTCACAGATGGTGCCTCCGCCTACAGTCACAGAGACATCATCCACCTCTAGCTCCACTGAGTCGCCTCCGCTTGTTCCTCCAGCTCGACCTCATCGTGCCTGTCGTGATCATCACATGTACGTTGAAAACTACAAAGGACTTGTGAGCCACACTCAGTCCTTGATAACTACTATTGATGGGATTCAGATTTCCAATTCTGTCGAGGAGGATCTCAAACATCCCGGTTGGCTTGCTGCTATGGACGGGGAGATAAAAGCGCTTCGGGAGAACCATACTTGGGACTTGGTAGATTTGCCGTCTGGTAAACTGGTTGTTGGTTGCAAATGGGTGTTCACGATCAAAGTGAAACCGGATGACACCCTTGATCGACTGAAGGCTCGTCTGGTGGCTAAAGGATATTCTCAGACTTATGATGAGGATTATTTTGAGACATTATCCCCAGTTGCCAGGATGACCTCTGTACGCGTACTCTTAGTTGTTCGCTATGACTGGCCACTACTTCAACTGGATATCAAGAATGCCTTCCTTTACGGGGATCTTGACGAAGAAGTATATGTGGTGCAACCTCTCGGATTCGTTACAAGGGAGGGTAAAGTGTGCCATCTGCGAAAGGTCCTCTTTGGTCTCAAACAATCACCCAGTGTTTGGTTTGGTCGGTTTACAGATGTTACTCAGTTTGGCATGTGTCAATCGAAGAATGATCATTCCGTATTTTACCGACAAACATCGGCGGAAAGGATACTACTTGGTGTTTATGTTGATGATATTGTGATCACAGGAGACAACAGTCAGGACATTGCAGGATTAAAAAAGTTTCTAGGAGAACAGTTTCAGACCAAGGATATAGGATCGTTAAACTACTTCTTGGGTGTTGAATTTGTATTGGGGAAAGAAGCATATTGTCACATCTCAAAGGAAGTATGTGCTAGACATAATAAATGATGCAGGAATGATGCAAGCCAAGAGAGCAATGTCGCCAATGGACCCAGGAGAAAAGTTACTCCCCGACGATGGGGTACTGATGACTAATCCGGATCAATATCGTCGAGTGGTTGAAAAACTCAACTACTTGGCAGTTATGACTCGTCCAAATATTTTTTTGTAGTCAGTGTCGCTAGTAGATTTGTGTCTTCTCCACGAGTTTCACATTGGCAGATAGTTCTCAGAATTCTGCGCTATCTAGTCCAGAATCCTGGAAAATGAATTCGTATGGAGAACCAGGGACATACAAATTTTGAATGTTTTATCGATGCTGACTGGGGTGCAAGCCTGACAGATAGACGATCTACATCTGGTTACTCGGTATTTATTGGCGAAAACTTGGTATCGTGGAAGAGCAAGAAGCAGAGTGTGATCGCACGATCAAGTTCCGAAGCTGAATATCGAGCCATTGCTAATGGCACGACTGAAGTGTTATATATGCAACATCTTCTACAAGAACTGGGAGAAGAAGCAGGATCTAAAGCAGCAGATATGTGGTGTGATAACCAATATGCTATTCATATTTCTACCAATCATGTATTTCATGAAAGGACGAAGCAAATTGAAATTGATGTCCATTTCGTCCATGATGAATATAAAAAGGGGATGATAAAGTTTCATCACGTGAGGACCAGTGATCAGATAGCCGATATCTTCACGAAATCTCTTTTGGGTCCTCGGGTGCAATTTTTATGTAACAAGCTGGACATGATTGACATATATGTTCCAGCTTGAGGGAGGGTGTTAAGTGTTATATTAGTAATGAGCTTTAGTCCCACATCGGGTAGAATAATAGAGAGAGGGGTTAGCCTCTCCTATATATAGGTAGTCTTTTCATCAATAAAGATCAATCCATTTTTTCAACTCTACAATCTCCATTGTAGATTAACCTGCTTACTATTTAGAATCCAGATGCTTATATGTGGTTAACGGTTTAGATGCATACTGGATAACATTTCATGTTTTAACAGGGATCTGTCTGTTCCTTTTGTATTTGTATCCCGGGATATTTAAGAATTAAGATATGTCATATCTGCCTGTCCTGGTGTTCGTGTCATAATGTATCAGTGTCCTGGGTCTGATTTGTTGCAACCTTTGCCTGAACCTAACCCACTATTATTTCCGTCTGTGCAGAATTGTTATGTTCTATAACTTGCTAACTTGTTAGAAGGTAGGCACAGGAATAAGTGAGTGATCAAAAATATGTTTACGACATCTTTATCAATCCAAAATCCTGATCCTTTTGAGAAGTTTATTGGCATGTTGGGTAAAGGAAAAAAAAATATGAGATAACATACGGGAGTTCAATCAGTTCCTTGTTTTAGTTTTCTAGTTATTGATATTTACATTGACAGGTTTATGGAGCTGAGGAATGGTCATTTGGCTTTTGTGAATATGGTAGCGGAGTCTTTAGCTGTCCACCAACTAAAAATCCTATGTACACCTTCCGCGAATCCATTGTCCTTGGAGAAACAAACTGCACAAATTCCAGGGTTAACCAGATCCTAAGGGAACTTAGCAGAGAGTGGCCTGGATGCTCGTATGATCTGTTGTCAAAAAACTGCAACCACTTTTGTGATGATTTCTGTGAAAGGCTTGGTGTACAGAAGCTTCCAGGTGATATTCTTTCTTTCTTTCTATATATATAATTTTGTAGCAATAACAAAGCCTTTATACCAATTTTTTTTGGTCGTCTATTTGTATTATTTTCTTCCATTCTAATCCGTAAAGGGCCATGTCCTCTGTAACATTAGTATATATCATATCCTCTTTTACAGCCTTGATCCAAATTGGACTAGGGCTCCTCATAATTCTAGCAGCTGTTTTAACTAAACTTGAGATAAAGGCTTTATTGTTGTTGTTGCTGTAAGTTTTCTGCTTACTCCTTGTCGAGTGTTCGATGAAGCCTGATTTCTCGTTGTGGTTGTACAGCTTGGGTCAACCGGTTTGCCAATGCTGGAGATACTGCCTTGGAAGTTGCAGAAAACACTGCCATTCGGGTGAGAGCTCTTCATATTTTTTCAATGTGCCTTTTCCTTTCGGATTTATTTTTCCTCTTTTCATTCACTACTACTAGAGGAATGCATAAATTGTACTTATGTCCTTACAAGATTTAAGTTTTTGTGACCATTCCATGTATTTGATTATACTTCTAAAAAATTTCCTTCTTCCTAGCAAAAAGATAAACTTAATATGAGAATTTCTATTATCTTTTTAATTATGGGATCTTGTTGTATGCTATAGTCTATATGTAGATAAAATGTGCATTTCGAGTTCTCAGTCTGCTACTTATCAATTTCTTATGACTATTAATGGTCAATTTGTTGTTTGCATTAAGGTTGTCATAGGTGAAGAGACAATCAACAGATTACGCACTGATTTCATGTGGAAACAACCCTTGTGTGTCTCTTATATAAGGGAATTGCTTATCTGATATGCATCTGGAAGTAAGGGAAATAGCATGTTTTTTGCTTCAAGTCACATCCCGTTCCCTGAATACGTCGAGCCGAGCTCATAACGAACATTCTAGGCTACACTATATATTACATACACCAATACCCGCATTCGTGATTGTCGCCTGTAAGGTTCTAGGAAAGGTTTACCAAGGATCATCTGAGACTAAACATGATTAATATATCTAAGGAAAAGACATCTAATATAATAAAATTATGGAACTCACTTCACTGCCAACATAACATATTGAAACCAAAAATCGCATAAGCAAACACAAGTGTTACCAACGTATTTCTGACTCAGGTGAACGATATACACGAATTTGTGATATTCATTTTACTTTGTGACTTAGGTTGTTCAAATGCATTATACTCAGGCCGTTCAGATTACTCATATGTCTTATACTCAGATTATTCAATTGTGTTCAGAGGTTCAGATTACTTTGTTCAATTAACGATATGCACGCAGAGTGCGTCGTGCATCTGTTACTTGCCTCAAGTCCATACGAGCCTATACGCGGATTGTCACCACGTATGCAATATACTTAACGATACATATTTGGTCTTATGACCTGACGAGCCGCAATGGACAAGTTTTAGTCTCGACACGGAAATGGGATGCAACGCAGGTAGCGAGCCCCGCTACACGCCTTCCCGTCCGAAGCAAAGGACTATCCGAATGTTCCCGACCGGTTCGGATCGGCCCGATGTCCCGGTGCACCGTCCATAGGAACCATAAGCCTGTGCACAGGTTGTCCATGACCAATGACGATCTATACACTAAGTTAACATACGAGGCATTTGAAGAAACATAATTGGAACACATTGATTCAATATAGGTCCATAGCAAAGTCTATTTGTTCCAACGATTCAGTATAAATTCATAGCATAGTATGCACGTTCTAATCATCGCACTATCCCATGTGTTCTTTTCAATGCATAGTTAAGGTGATATTTTTACTATTTATTGCAGCCCCCGTTTCGAAAGTTGCCTTGGCGACCCAACAGTCCCGAAGCCTTTCCATGTTTCTATTACTTGGCTCGGAAACGACTATTTTGATAGTCATCCTGCCTTATGTAAGTGAACCATGATTTGTGTCGTGCTTCCATATCGAGGCAATATCTATGTGACGAGCATTTCAAAACATATGAAGCAATATACTTGAAGAAACATATAAGGAACAGAAGAAAGTTACGAGGGCGAGGTTATAAGAACTGTAAAGCGAGCATACTATTCCGTTCAACCGATCTACTTCTATGTTCTATGTAAAGAGATATATGATGGGATTATTCCCTTAGCTAGGTGCGTTGACTTCTTTTATTAGCATGCAAAAAGGTTATCGCCTAGCGGTCTAGCATTTATCGTTCAAATTTTATATGTGCATGCTAAGCAAAGACAGGTTCATCGTAGCCATCCACCTTAGCGATGATTCGTCTCGGCCGAGCGATACTCCGAGCGCGTCTTTGAAAGTCTTTAGTCTGAACTCCTGAAGGATCAAGTCTGAATCCTTTGCCTCAAGCGAGTCTTCTCGCCGAGCAAGGCGGACGGGTCATCGCACTTGTGTCGTTTGAATCGGCCATCCGCATTGATGCAGAGCGGGTCGTTACAATCTGTGGGAGAGCTTAAGAGCAGGATATAAAGGGCTTGTCATCAACACACTTTTGTGGGGCCCTTTTCAGTCTTAGTCTAGTCTTACCCAAAAAAGGAAAAAAGAAACAAAATGTCTTTATCTAAGCACTTTTGAGATTTTCTTCCATCTTCTACTTTCAAGAAGGCTCATGCTCCCACCTCCAGAATATTTTCTCGTCTTTCGTGTACTTATTACAGAAAGTTTGGTCATTCTGCTACCACCTACTATGCTCGTCAGCGGTCTGGTCTGATTTATTCTCTGTCATCAGTCTGGTCACTTAGTGGATAATTATTTTCTGCTTCATCTATATTTAAAAACTCAATTCTTCAAGCAGATAAAGATAAAAGATTCCTACTTGATTTGGTTTTTGGTACCTCAGGCTCACAATGCTGATAGTACATAGACACAACAGATATTCAATACCGTTTTACTTTGTTAGAGCTCCAGCTCCAACGCCAGTCTGTTTTTGTTGGCTCATCTACATCTTTTTTTTTGCCTCTCCTGGTATGTTTACCTCTTGGATATTAGAATCTGGTAACTTCTCATCAGAAGACTTCTGACATTAATTTCTTATCTAGTATTACACTTTTACCATTCCACTTTCCCTCTTTACACACAATTGATGGTACTCAGTTGGTCATCACTCAATCTGGCTTCATTATTTTCGACACTTAGTCTTCATTTTGTTTTACATGTTCCCCATCTTACTTTACACCTCATAACAGTTAATAACCTTTGTGAGTGGATTTATTGTTGTTTTTTATTCTCTCACATGTTCCATGAAGGATTCTCGTACGGATCAGATCATTGGTCGTACTCGTAGGAAGAGACGATATTACCACTTAAGAGTTTTTTCATCTTCTATCATCGAGCTTTTTCATCTTCTATCATCATATCGACCTTTGAGTTCTAGTCATCCTGCCATCGTCACGTCTGTTGTCGACTTATGTCACATACACTTAGGTCTTTCAGAGCCCCGTCTAAATAATTTATTCCATAGTAGAGTTATTGGACATGCTTCTTTTTCTCCCCTATTCACATGTACGGACTTGTAAGTTGGCAAAACATTTAACCTTACATTTTTCTAAAAGTTTATATAAATTCAGTAGTGTTTTTTGTTTTAGTTCATTCTGACATATGGAGATCTGCTCCTATCCCCATCTATGACTGATTTTCTCTACTACGTGAGCTTTATTGATGATTACACTTGTTATATTTGGGTCTATCTTATGCGTCACTGTTCTGTACTTCCTACCATTTATAAGACGTTTACTACTATGATTTGTACTCAATTCAATGCTAGGATTAAGATTTTTCGTTCCGATTGTGCTCTCGTGAGTATCTCTCCACTACAATGAGATCTATTTGCAATCTCATGATAATCTTTTTCAGCAGTCCTGTCCTTACACTCATGAACAGAATGGGATAGGAGCACAAACATCGTCATATTCTTGAGATTGTTCGTGCTTTCTTGTTATCCTCTTCTGTTTCTCAAAAGTTCTAGGCAGAGACGATTTTTACTCTGTTAAGCTTATCAATATCACTCCTTCCTCTGTTTTGTCTAGTCGGATATCTCGTGAGTCTTTTTTTGTGTCCTCCTGATTCAGTATTCTTTGCACTTTTGGATGCACTTGTTTTGTTCTTCTTTCTTTGAATGAGCACATGAAGCTGGCAACTCGATCAGCTAAGTGTGTTTTACTCGTTTTAGTTTCGAGCATAAGGGATACGATTGTTATGATTCCTTGGTCCGTCGTCTTCTTATATCTCGTCATGTCATATTTCTAAAGGATTATCCTTTTTTCACTCTCCTACCTCTAGATGTTCATTTCTTGTTTCTCCTAACACCATCTAGTGTTTACATTGATCCTACTCCTTTGCTCCCCTCTTCTGGTACAACTCCTGCAGTGCCTCCGCTGTTACCTCAGGAGGATCCTTCACATATTTCACCAGCCTCCGCTACACAATCATCTCTATCATCTACGCCTCTCCACTACAACTCCTTCACCAATCTCAACGTACTCATCGACTTCTTGCTCGTTTTACTCTTGACTGTTCTGGTCCACCAGACAAGTTTTGTTTTGCTACCTTAGCCTCATATTCTTCACAATTCTATTCTTTTCTTACTGCTATTCATACTACAAGAGTGTGATGTTCTTATCAAGTGGTTGTTCAGTATCCTGGGTGGCAGTAGGCTATGAAAGAGTTTCGAATATTTCAACAGACATGTACTTGGGATGTCGTTCCACTCCCAGACGGGGTCTAGCCTATTAGTTGCAAGTGGGTCTTCAAGTTCAAGTATCGACCTTGTGGATCCATTGAGCGACACAAGGCTCGACTTGTTGCTCGGAGCATGGTTCTAAAAATTGCTAGACGGAGTCGGTGCGACAGTCCTCCGCTTAGGCGCCGTCAAGGCAGCGAACTAATTTTTTTTCCTTTCATATATTATGGTTCCCATATATATTATGTATATATAAGTGAAACACAAAAGCTCATTGGCAATTTGGCTAGTAAGTGGATTTGTAGTTCATTGGCAATTTGGACGGGCGATCACGGGTTTGACTCACAGCAATAGCAATTTTTTTTAAAGCATACCACTTCAGGTTGGGCTTCAAATCTGACCCGTTACCCAAACCCTAACCCTGAATTCCTTTATAGAGCCCGATTCTCCTCTCCTCTCCTCTTCATCTCTTCTCCCTCTCCTCTCCTCTCCTCCTCGTCTCTCTCCACCCTCCCTCTCCTCTCCTGAAGAAGAAGAAGTAGCCGCAGTAGCAGCAGAAGTAGAGAAGAAGCAGCAGCAGAGAAGCAGCCGCCGCCGCCTAGGGCCGCCAGCTACAGAAGAGGAGCAACAGCCGCCAGCACCACCAGGGTTTTTCTTTTCTGAAATTTCAATTGTCAAATATTAATTTTTTGATTATTTTTTAAAATTTAAAAAAAAAATTGACGAACCGTCCGCCTAGCGCCTAGGTCGTCCGCCTAGGAGGTTTTCGGTGCGGCCGGAGGCTGCCTAGTGCCTAGGCGCCGCCTAGGCCAATTTTTAGAACACTGGCTCGGAGTTTTACATAAGAGCATGTAATTGACTATGATGAGACATTTGCCCCTGTTGCTCAGTTGACCACAGTTCGTACATTAGTAGTTGTTGCTGTCGTTCGTCGATGGTCACTCTATCAGATAGATGTAAAAAATACTTTCCTTCACGGTTCTTTATTCGAGATTGTCTATATGCAACCTCCTTCTGGTCTTTCTACTCCGCTGGAACATATTTGTCGTCTTCGTCGTGCTATCTTTGGTCTCAAGCAAACTCCTCGATCTTGGTTTAAGTGTTTTCGGAGTGCTATTTATGAGACAAATTTTCAGCAGCGTTCTCAGGATCATTTTTGTATGTGTGATCGTCACCGCAGGGACATGTTTTTCTTTTACTTTATGTGGATGACATGATTTTGACTGGCGGTGAGGTACCTTCATCAACAGTTTCAGATGGAGGACTTTGACTATCTTTTTATTTTCTTGGACTCGAGATTGCACAAGGTAAGAGAGGGATATTTGTTATTCAGCAGAAATATACTTCAAAGATTATTTCGTCTACTAGTATATCAGATAGTCGGAGAGTTGATACTCCTTTGGAGCTTTATGTGAAGCTTCGTCCCACAGATGGTGTCCCTCACAGATCCTACTCGCTACAGACGGCTAGTGAGTCAACTTGTGTATCCATGTTTGACTAGGCCAGATATTTCTCATGCAGTTAGTATTATTAGGCATTTCGTTTTCGCGCCTCGATCAACTCACTGTAGTACTTTACTCCAGATTTTTCGATATCTTCGGGGCTCCATTATGCGATCATTATTCATGTCTTCTACATCTATCCTACAACTTCGAACATTTTCTGATACAGATTGGGCAGGAGATCCGACAATCAAATGATCTACTATATGATTATGTTTGTTTCTTGATGATTTATTGATTTCATGGCGAAGCAAGAGACAAGTCGTTGTTGTATGTTTCTCTACTGAGGCAGAGTACAGAGCTATGACTGTCACCACCAGGAAGATCGTTCATGTACGTATACTGCTTTCTGATATGAACATTTCTCCTACATGACCAACGCCGCTTCACTGTGATAACATAAGTGCTATACAGATTGCAAACAATCCGGTTTTCATGAACGAACAAAATACATTGAGATTGATTGCCATTTCGTCTATGAGCATTTTTTGGCATGTACTATTTCTCTAACACATGTGACCTCCGTTGATCAGCTGACATATTTCTTTACAAAGTCACATCTCACACCGCGGTTTCAGTTTCTATTAGACAAACTCATGTTGGATTAGATTCAAGTCTATCTTTATGTATCTTCTATATAGATACATATTCATTCTTCTATATGAATACAAATTTCTTCTCCAATACGAATATCAATCCTTTCTTTATCTATATATAAAATCAATATTGTTGATTTGTTTCAAAGAAAATAAAATCTGAAAAGTGTTGACAATGAGCACATAAACTTGGACCCTAAGTACTTTTTTGAGGAATCGGATTCAAGTCTATAATCCCGTCGTCTAAGTAGTAGGCCTATTGATTTTACATAGCGAGTCCTATTAGAAGCCAGAAATGAGTCATGACAGAAGTTGCCTGTGACTCCACTTGTCCTCTACACGGAAGATCTTTAATTTTTATGACATAGTTGGGACAAGGCATGATTGAAATTGATATTGTACAAGGATCTGAGTTGGCTTACCTCAAGGAGTTTGTTAAATTTGCTCAACGTTATCTTGAATTATTTTACTTGCCAATGTGCACCCCAAATTCGATTTTGGCACGATGTTCTGCACTTCTTTCCTTCTGCATGTCTCGACACCTTGATAGGAATAGTTGCAAAATTATTGTTCTTCCCTCATCATATATTATTGCCCGCAGTTAATGCCTAAATCAAGTTTGATTCCAGCTTTCTAGTTCTATTTGATTCTCTTCAGAAATTTATGCGGTTTATTTTGGTGTTTTGTGCAGTTGAAACAAGCA
This sequence comes from Iris macrosiphon, assembly GCA_036927795.1. Taxonomy (NCBI): domain Eukaryota; kingdom Viridiplantae; phylum Streptophyta; class Magnoliopsida; order Asparagales; family Iridaceae; genus Iris; species Iris macrosiphon. The sequence goes on along the minus strand of JAYESA010000019.1, from coordinate 40,749,189 downwards.
AAGGATGAGATTGTGACCGCTAGTAAAGTGGCCTACCGGTTCCTTGCTGGTGTGGCCTCGAGCTCGCCAGCTACACCAGAGGGCCAAGGTAACTCAAACTCCGGTGCCTCCAGATTCCAGGGCCCATGGTTCCGAAACCTCATCTCAGTAGGTGCCAAGCCATCGAGCAGTACTAATCCTGAGGATTCGTCGTCATCTGAGGATGAACGCCCCCCATCCCGGTTGCTCCGTCCAATTGATTAAAAAAAAGAGTTGGTGAAAATCCCAGAAATCTGGAAAATAGCTCTATTGTCCTTGTAGCATATGCAGTTGCTATGTAGTTTAGATGATATAAGTCCTTATGCAACTTTTAGTGACAATGTTTTTTTTGAATTCTTTTCCTCTTATATACAGCTATCCTCACTTCGTTTGGACCAGAAATCTTTGGGGCTTACATTTCTTGATATGATTTTTACAATCTGAAAGTCAATTCAGTTACATGTTCCGTTTCGTGCAACGAATCAAATGTCTTAAGCTTGGAACAACGACGAGACTACTATTTACATCGTGCCAACTTTTGCGAACCAGTTTGCTGCTGGAGTGCACCAGGGAGATTGATGTCCTCGTCTTGATTTGTTCTCCTCAGGGACGGATTCAGAAATATAAACTAGGGTGGACTAGACTAGGTTATGATGGACTAGGTGTGAAGTAATTCCTGCAAAAAAAATTAAAAATACAAAAAAATATATGAAAAGAAAAATTAAGGTGGGCTTCAGTCCACTCAGACTACTACTGGATCCTTCCCTGGCCCTCTCTGTGGTATGTCTCTTTGCCACGAAATTCCCACTGTCGATAACTAAAGATTTTTGCAGAGGTGTTTGTGTGATGGATTGCTCACTTGTGTTCTGTATCCATCTATTTATAGGGCTTCAGGTCTATGGGTTGGTGGTCTTTTTTCTCCTCTCTTCGTGAGGGGTCAATCTATAGACTAGTCTATTAGTCGTATTATATTGAATCGGTATATTATTGGATGCTATTACCTAAACTTCTTAGCCCCGCAAGTGTAGTTTTGAAGTATGCCGGTTGGTTTATTTATTTATTTTTTTTTTTTTTTTGAGAAGTTGAAGCAAAAACTGTTAGATAACATTAGCTTAATGATAAAGCTTATTCATTTTGGACGGCTTAGGAGAAGCTGGGAGAAAGTTGCTTTTAATAAGCTATATTTTGAAAAAGCTGCATCTATACCAACCAAATCAAACCTAAGAGCATCTCCAACCCTACTGTATTATAATGTGATGCGATTCATGTGTGGGATAAGGTACATAACAATATCTTTTCTGTGTGGTAAGAATATATTCACATAAGACAATGAAGTAGAAAAGTCTTCTCCAATACAAAAGTATTGAGAAGATAATAAAGTATATTTTTTTCAACTTCCAAGACAATTTATTCTCTCCTTCATTTCTTTCTAAATATTTTTATTTATAATTGATGATGTGGAGGTAAAAGTGCATTGTCTAAAATTAGACAACCAACTTCACAATTTTTTTGTCATGTTATGACATGTCACATTCATAACTTATTTGCATTGGAGAATAATTTTTTAAATGAAATTTTTTTATTCCTATGTGACAACAACTTTTTTCCAAACTCACAATAGGGTTACAAAAACTTTTTTTCCAAACTCACAATAGGGTTGGAGATGCTCTAATGATACCCTAATTGCATCTTCTATAATACATATGTCCGCTATATAATTAGAGAATATTTAGGGGGGCTTCATGTATTAAATCCGTTTTATTTTGAGTTCGAGTTGGAGCATCTTTCTTTCTCGAAACAAAATCAACTCCAATCTATAGTCTATACTAGACAGTAGACTGTAGCTGGCTCTCTCACTCTTTGGATTTGCTTGACAATTATGAGAGTAACGATTATGAGATATTTTTAGAATATCGATTATGAACGGTTATGAGAGGTCCGATTTTGAGTGATTTTAAGTAGCGATTTTTAAACCAATTCAATACTTGCTTGATAACGAACGATTTTGAAAAACCTTTACAAAAATAAATAAAATAAAATTGTTCAAAATCTATCGATTTTGAATGTTTATAAAGTTATTAAAAATTATATTATATCAATTTTAAAAAAAAGTTTAGCCGATCAAAATCAGTACTTATAAAAATTATCAAACTGAGATTTTCGTAACGGTGGGTTGAAAACACCCCAAAAAAAAAAAAACCTGGTTACCAATCATACCCTCACTCTCTCACTCTCTCTCTCTCTCTCTTCCACACGAGCGCGAGTGCGAGTGCGAGTGCGTGTGCGTGTGCGAGTGGAATAGTCCGTAGTTCCGAGCAATGGTGGGGACAGCGGAGGAAGCGAGGCGGGCCTGCTTGGGATCCAGGTGGAGACCGGAGGGGTGGAAAGTCTGAGTGGGAGTACCTCTCCCTCGTCCGCAGCCTCAAGGCCCGCCGTTCCGACAGGTCCTCAGGCACGGCCTCTCCGTGCTCAACGACTCCTCCGCCAGATCCAGACTGGGAGCCGAAGGTGACTGATTCTCAAGATTGGATCTTTAGATTGTTACTTTTGGTTCTATTGTTGAGAGGAGAGACTAACTGTAGATTTTGGGGAGATGGGTCATAATTCCGTTGTGAAATCACTAATTCTAAACACCGGGACACAGCACGGATTTCGGCATGTCCTAGTGTACTCTGGTGTCCAACATGGTTCCACGTGGATACGGACGCTAACGGGAAGTGGAGATTTTGCTTTTCTGGAACTGGAAAGTTGGGGGGTTTTGGTTGGTCCTTTTGATTGCTTGGTAGAATTCTCTAGTTTGTTAGATGGCATTTGTTTTCCTCCTTGTAAAGTAGAGGATTTTGTTTTTTGATCACCCATTAGATGGTGTATATCTATGTTGCATGGACACGGATACGGCATGACATGGTAATTGGTAAGGACACGATGACACCATGGTGCCTTTTTGCGTGTTTTAGTGTATTTTAGGTTGTCCAGGCTGTGTCCGATACATATTCGACACGATATGACCCGGATTTTGGAGTGTTCGTTCTTCCTAGGGGTGTATAATTTGAGAAGTGGGTTTTTTCTGTTTAATATTCAAGTGTGAGGATTTTCTTTCTTTTGAAAGTTTTAGTTGGGTCTTGATAACTTGGTAGTATGTCTCTAATTTCCTAGCCAAAGTGTAGGCCTACCTATACACAAACTGGATGTCTAGGTTTTATGGCATGTCCCTCTTATGCTCATAGGTACAATGGCTAGGAATTTGGTACTTACATAGAGGATTGACATCAAGTTGACGGACAAGTTTTAAAAACTGTCAATTCTTTTATGGAGCTTCCTTGTGCTTCGTAGCTAACCCCATTCTGATGGAAGAAGCTTGGACGCCGATGATAGTGTCTCTAGTTTCGGAAATATGAAACTTTCTTCTCTCATAGAACTGTTTCAGAATTTCTATGCAGATTTTGATCAGTTTAGGATTACTGGGTAGCTATATGTTACATGGAGACGGATACGACACGATATGGTAAGTACATGGAGACACGGACACAACACCTATGGTGTGTCCTATATTTTGGAGTGTCAGGGTTATATCCAATACATGTCTGACACGACATGGCCTAGATTTTTGAAGTGTCCATGCTTCCTAGCTTGGTAGGGCTCTCTCTAGTTTGATTTTTTTTTTTGGTTCCTGTCAAAACATAGACAATGCAATAAGCACCTGCTACTCTTGATAGAATGCTATAGTAAGTCCAAAATATTGTGTCTGTTCTTGCAGAATGGACCCTTTGCGAGCAGGTTGCTATTGCTGCTATGGACTGCCAGAGGATTGATATTGCAAAGGTACAAACAACAATTTTCTGAAAATTATGTTGTAGACGTTTCTCTTGTCATTCTACATCTAATATGAATAGGATCATTATTTTTTGTGGTTATAAAAGCTAAGAAAGTTCTTTGCATGTAGCATTACATTTGAGTTTCCTTGCCAGTGTCCAAAATTCTGCAAATTTCAAGCTTGTGCCCTTTTAGCTTTTGGGGATATGACTGGAAAACTTTTCTGTTGACTGAAGTAAATGGGATCAACTGACCACTATCACGAAGTAATTGTACAATGCAATCATCGTGAATCTACTTTCAATCTAACTCTTATACTTTGGCTTTTTAAGGATACTATTTCAGATGAAATATAATTTATCCTCCGTCTTTCCACAATTTAATAAGCCATTTGTTGGTTTAATTTAGTTTCATCTCTGATTATCTATGAGTAGAAAGTTCAATTATCAATGAACCAACTTATAATGAGTGCATAGGGAATGCAAAAGTTAAACTATCTATATCGTGCCTTGACGTTAGAATGTGAGATATATCATATCATCTATACTGCATCCTGCACTAATTAGAATTCTCCAATTATTATTACTGGAATAAATATTAATACCTATCGCTACCATAAGATGTTGTATGACATGGCCTTATTTGAGGGTGGACACAATTCTCTTATATTATGTTATGTCTGCCTTTATGGTGGCTTGAATTACTATGACTTTACGCAGAAACATGGCGGCTTATGTTGCAACTTGCAATGGATAAATTCGTGCTTTATGTGTTCACTTCCTTGCCTTTTGATTTGCTACATGGTTGAGGTCTCTCTCTATATATTATAAACCTTTATCTCAAAATTTTGACAGGGATGTGCATATAAATGGTGTTTAAACTTTACCATTACTTTTGTTTGTGTCAATACCAAGGTTCGCAGTATCGGTATCGAAATCGGTATCGGACCATTCCTATGAGTATCGGGATCGACGATATCAACATTTTTGGATCGAAATATCGAATTTTTTGGTATCGGAAAGAAAATAATTATTAATAAATTATTAAAATTTTAGAAGAAATATTTTATACATTAGGCATAATTTTAAATATTTTCTATGTTGTTTCTTAGTAGTTTTGAAATTGAATAAAATAATAATCACCCTTGCCGATTGATTTACATGCGATAGATAATTTTTCTTCTTTTACATGCTTTTACAACCTTACTATGCTTTTACATCCTTATTGATTGGTCTTTTCATACAATTTTCTTTGCCGAATTGACCGTAAACAAACCCCTAATGTTGGTATCGGCTAGTATTGGGTATCGATCGGTATCGGATCGGTCCCAAACCGTATCGGAATCGGTCGTATCGGATCGGTATCGGCCGTTACTTCAAACTGTGAATACCATCTGAAAAGAAGCAATAACCCTGTTTTATACACTGAATGGAATTATATGTAAATGTATATTGCTTACATATGTTACTTGTAAACATAATAACATCTGGTTAATAACATATTTGTTCTTTTGTTGCAAATTCCAAATTCTTGAACCTAAGGATCTACAAGTACCTTAAAATTTTAGTGCTTGATCAGTATTTAGCGTTCCAAATATATATGTGACCAGTATATTAAATTTAAAAATATATACATTTACCTTTTTTGTATTTTGTGGTATTGCCACTTCTGAACTAGAGATTAACAGTTGGTCCTAGATAAAGGATATCTTTTTTTTTTTTTTTTTTTCTAATTTTGAACTTTTTTTTATTCGTAGGTGATAGCATAGCATATGTGCATTCTTGGTACTGAGAGCAAGATGTATAATTGGAAAGTTATTATATTGCAGGAGTGCATAGTGGTCCTATCAACGAAATTTTCAGGCAGCATTAGGGTTGGTGAGTGTGATTATTTTGAAACCTAAGCTATTTGATGATTTCATGACTTGGTTACTATCTCTAGCTTGCTTTCTTGTCAGTAATTTCTGATTGTATGCAATACTGTTTAGACAGATTGGAAGGAATGCTACTTGAAGCAAAGGGAGCGTGGGATGATGCAGAAAAGGCTTATGCATGTCTTCTAGAAGACAATCCACTTGATCAGGTAAGCTTGCCAGTTGGTTCTTATTATCTTTAAAGCTTGTCCAAGCCCCAAATTGGTGAAGGTTAACATTTTTATGTAGTACTAAAGTTCGATTTGGTATCTTAGATCCACTTATCTTCATTTTTTTGTCTTGTTTCTGGCCAATGACATCCATAGCATTCAAATGTCTTGTTTGATCTGATTAACTATTAGAATTAAAATTTATGGTAGTTCTAAGATCGCCATTATTTAGGTGATTCACAAGAGGAAGGTTGCAATGGTAAAGACTCAGGGAAATACTACTGCTGCTGTTGAATGTCTTAACAAGTACCTTGAAATGTAAGTAATGTCCTTTTTCTTGTGCTTATTTAATATTATTATGAAATTATTTGATAATGATAAGTTTGATGTGATTAAATCTTATTTCAGATTTATGGCTGATCACGTCGCTTGGAGAGAACTAGCTGAAATTTATGTTTCTCTACAAATGTGAGTTGTTGAAGTTATTGTTTGTTAGATATCTAGGCACTTGCATATGCACATGAAGTGTTGGAATGTCTTGAATCCCGTCCGGTCTAAGTCGATTTGACTGAGTCCTTCTGGTATTAGGAATTCTAGTTTCCTTATTAGGGATCTTGTTTCCTTATTGTATGTTGTTGGGGTATTAGGATTATGAATCATTGTTTCCTTATTCTATGTAACTGGGGGGCTATAATAGCCCCCATCTGATATCACAGGGCAATCCTCAATCCTCATATGTACTCTTCTCCACAATAATGAATTCTCTATGCTTTGTCGGTGTTTTTCTCCCTTTTAGGGTTTCAACCTTAATCTCTTGTGTTTGCGATTGTTCAATCTTATTTCTGTGTGCGGGCCATGTATTTGTTTGATACTTAGGTCTATCCGTAACATGAAGGCTCCTTTATGTAAAAAAAAAAATTATGACCATTTCTGCTCTATAGGTTGAGTAATAAGAAAAAGTTTTTCTGTATGGGTTTGCTTGAAAATTCTATTTTAAGTTGTGCATAATAGAGATATTGCTGTTAATGAAGTTATAAATATCAACTGAATGTGCAGCCAATTATTACAAATATGAACTAATATGTAAAATGAATTGGAGAAAATTTGAGTTGCATCCCACTTTATTTACCATAATTTAAGGTACACCCCACTGCTTTACCATAATGTACAATCCTCCCACTTCCGTCAAAAACTAACGGTCAACGTGCACTGCTTTACCATAATGTACAATCAAAAACTAACCGTTAATTTTTGACCGAAATATTCCTTCCCTCTTCCCAGGCTGAGGAGGGGGTTTGGTAATAATGGTGATTTGCTAGGGGTATTTCGGTCAAAAATTAACGGTCAACGGAGTTGACCGTTAGTTTTTGACGGAAGTGGGGGATGTTGTACATTATGGTAAAGCAGTGGGTGCACCTTGAGTTATGGTAAATTTCGTTGACCGTTAGTTTTTGACGGAAGTGTGGGGTGTTGTACGTTATGGTAAAGTAGTGGGGTGCACCTTGAGTTATGGTAAATAAAGTGGGGTGCAACTCAAATTTTCTCAATGAATTAATTAGAGTGTGTTTTAAGAATGTTTTCTTACTTTGAGCAGTGTTATGAGTACACAACCAAGCACACTGACCTTCTGGTTGGAGATGTATCATGAGTTATATATTATGCTTTTACTTTCACACTAAGCGATTGTTTCTTACTCATTCAGGTATAAGCAAGCAGCATTTTGTTACGAAGAACTAATATTATGTCAGCCCCTCGTTTCTCCCTACACGTTTATTGCTGATAATGTATTACAAAGTTCTGAACGTTATATGGTTAGACTATAATTTGGGAATATTTTTCTGTTGACCTGCCTACTCTTTTTGCTACTGCCAACTCTTCAACGAGTATATCTTTCATCGCTCACTGTATCTGTTATATGTAAAGTAAAATGAAACGAAACAAGCATCATCATCATTCAAGCTTTTACCCATAACAATGTGGTCTGCCATAGAACACAACAAGCCTTTTAAGGCTGCATGAGGCGTTGGAGACCAAAAGGCCTAGGCGGTGCCCTCAAGACTAAAATAGGGGTGTCTAGTAGGTAAGTTAAGACAAGTTGTTTATGACTGAGACTCTGTGTTGTGGTTTGGGGCTTTAATCCTATGCAAATCTTTTTTAAGTATATACATATAGTTGTAGATTAAAGTATCAGCAACAAGTAGTACAAAGCCTTTGTCCCAAATTTTTGGGATTGGCTATTTGAATTCTCTTCTTCCAATCGGCTCTTTTAAAGGCCATGTCCTCTATGATGCTAACAAAACCCGTAATTAGATGAAGTGGAAAATAACAAAACAAATAAATACTAGTATGGATCTATCTAACCTTATATCAGTTCTAAATGCATTATTTTTAAAAATAAAAAAACAAGAAGGGTAATTGATTGGAAAATTCTACGTGAGAGAAGTCGAGGGAAACACCACATAGAAAGAGAACAATCGTTGTGTCAAAATTAAATCTCCAATATTGAGATCCTTGGGAGAGAGAGAGAGCACGGTGGCGCCTGACACTGAACGTTGGAGTCGAAGATGGAGACTTGGTGGGTTATGACAGACACAAATGGGAAGGGAATTGGGAGGGAAAAGACTATTGTTCCTTTCCTATTATCTATTATCTACATTAATAATATCAATAAATATAAGTTATTAGGCGTGGGCTAAATTCCAAATTCAAAAATAAATTGGCCTAGGCGAGTCTAAGTCAAGGCAGGAGGCGGCCTTAGGCGGCCATAGGTGGTTGCCTCTTGTGCCAATGCTGTCGCCTCAGGACCTCACTACCTAAATAGTAAATACTAGTTGCCTAGGCGTCACAACATCCGAAATACCTAAATGAAGAGGCGGACGCTTTTTAAAACAGTGGAACATTACTTGTGACTGATTGCTACCTGATCTCACTCTATCAGTTGGTGCCAAATTCCTACCGAAGTCTGCCATGTGCAAGAGCTTCCCTTGCTATATATCCTCAAAGGTCAATTGGTTGGCACTTGGCAGTTAGATGGACTATCCTTAAACAAATAACAGGAGAAGTATAGATAAATTCAAGTACGAATATAAACTACAGAGATAGAGAAGTGATTGGTTAATTGCTTTGACAAATAAAGTAGAAGATATGTATAAATAGAAGGCATGCCTAAATCTCAAGACTTGGTTGTGGCCCTTGTGGGTGTCAAATATGCTGTGTCACTCATTGTCCTAATTCTCTGTCCTCTAGTCATTCCATTTGCAGGGTTACATTCAGTTTATAATGAATTTTATCATGTTTTGTGTCGTTTTATTCGAGTCTTGCTACACCCTACGAGTAAGACCTTGTCTTCCTTTTATTTATGCTCTTCTTGTTGTAATTAACTAAACTCACTGTCACCATGTGTATATGTTTGGGTTCAAATAGATTGCTTGTGTTCTGTGGGTAAGTTGGAAAGAAAGATATGCACCGAGAAAGAAAGTAGGAGCTATTGAGCGGTATTACTGTTGCATACAGTACATTAAAGTTCTTATTTGACCTTTGTAGGAACTTTGCGGATTGCTTGGTCATAATGTATTATCTGCTATAGTAATACCAACCAGTAGCTTCTAGTTCAAGATTTGGAGGATCTAAAGTGCCTGTTTAAGTAACTTTATTCTAGGAATTACTGACCAAAATGTTAGTACATTCACTTGCATCATGACTAGGTTTAGTGGAATAAGTTGACTTGATTATAGGATCTTGAAAAATACGTTAGCTGCACAATATTGTGGTCGGAGATTGATTGCTTCCTTGCAATGTGTCTCGTTTTATAAAGTGTTTTACCATAAAATCTGTTTTGCATATTGCTTAAATTTTCTTCCCTCTTGTTTGAGATCCTTGGGAGAGAGAGAGAGCACGGTGGCGCCTGACACTGAACGTTGGAGTCGAAGATGGAGACTTGGTGGGTTATGACAGACACAAATGGGAAGGGAATTGGGAGGGAAAAGACTATTGTTCCTTTCCTATTATCTATTATCTACATTAATAATATCAATAAATATAAGTTATTAGGCGTGGGCTAAATTCCAAATTCAAAAATAAATTGGCCTAGGCGAGTCTAAGTCAAGGCAGGAGGCGGCCTTAGGCGGCCATAGGTGGTTGCCTCTTGTGCCAATGCTGTCGCCTCAGGACCTCACTACCTAAATAGTAAATACTAGTTGCCTAGGCGTCACAACATCCGAAATACCTAAATGAAGAGGCGGACGCTTTTTAAAACAGTGGAACATTACTTGTGACTGATTGCTACCTGATCTCACTCTATCAGTTGGTGCCAAATTCCTACCGAAGTCTGCCATGTGCAAGAGCTTCCCTTGCTATATATCCTCAAAGGTCAATTGGTTGGCACTTGGCAGTTAGATGGACTATCCTTAAACAAATAACAGGAGAAGTATAGATAAATTCAAGTACGAATATAAACTACAGAGATAGAGAAGTGATTGGTTAATTGCTTTGACAAATAAAGTAGAAGATATGTATAAATAGAAGGCATGCCTAAATCTCAAGACTTGGTTGTGGCCCTTGTGGGTGTCAAATATGCTGTGTCACTCATTGTCCTAATTCTCTGTCCTCTAGTCATTCCATTTGCAGGGTTACATTCAGTTTATAATGAATTTTATCATGTTTTGTGTCGTTTTATTCGAGTCTTGCTACACCCTACGAGTAAGACCTTGTCTTCCTTTTATTTATGCTCTTCTTGTTGTAATTAACTAAACTCACTGTCACCATGTGTATATGTTTGGGTTCAAATAGATTGCTTGTGTTCTGTGGGTAAGTTGGAAAGAAAGATATGCACCGAGAAAGAAAGTAGGAGCTATTGAGCGGTATTACTGTTGCATACAGTACATTAAAGTTCTTATTTGACCTTTGTAGGAACTTTGCGGATTGCTTGGTCATAATGTATTATCTGCTATAGTAATACCAACCAGTAGCTTCTAGTTCAAGATTTGGAGGATCTAAAGTGCCTGTTTAAGTAACTTTATTCTAGGAATTACTGACCAAAATGTTAGTACATTCACTTGCATCATGACTAGGTTTAGTGGAATAAGTTGACTTGATTATAGGATCTTGAAAAATACGTTAGCTGCACAATATTGTGGTCGGAGATTGATTGCTTCCTTGCAATGTGTCTCGTTTTATAAAGTGTTTTACCATAAAATCTGTTTTGCATATTGCTTAAATTTTCTTCCCTCTTGTTTGAGATCCTTGGGAGAGAGAGAGAGCACGGTGGCGCCTGACACTGAACGTTGGAGTCGAAGATGGAGACTTGGTGGGTTATGACAGACACAAATGGGAAGGGAATTGGGAGGGAAAAGACTATTGTTCCTTTCCTATTATCTATTATCTACATTAATAATATCAATAAATATAAGTTATTAGGCGTGGGCTAAATTCCAAATTCAAAAATAAATTGGCCTAGGCGAGTCTAAGTCAAGGCAGGAGGCGGCCTTAGGCGGCCATAGGTGGTTGCCTCTTGTGCCAATGCTGTCGCCTCAGGACCTCACTACCTAAATAGTAAATACTAGTTGCCTAGGCGTCACAACATCCGAAATACCTAAATGAAGAGGCGGACGCTTTTTAAAACAGTGGAACATTACTTGTGACTGATTGCTACCTGATCTCACTCTATCAGTTGGTGCCAAATTCCTACCGAAGTCTGCCATGTGCAAGAGCTTCCCTTGCTATATATCCTCAAAGGTCAATTGGTTGGCACTTGGCAGTTAGATGGACTATCCTTAAACAAATAACAGGAGAAGTATAGATAAATTCAAGTACGAATATAAACTACAGAGATAGAGAAGTGATTGGTTAATTGCTTTGACAAATAAAGTAGAAGATATGTATAAATAGAAGGCATGCCTAAATCTCAAGACTTGGTTGTGGCCCTTGTGGGTGTCAAATATGCTGTGTCACTCATTGTCCTAGTTCTCTGTCCTCTAGTCATTCCATTTGCAGGGTTACATTCAGTTTATAATGAATTTTATCATGTTTTGTGTCGTTTTATTCGAGTCTTGCTACACCCTACGAGTAAGACCTTGTCTTCCTTTTATTTATGCTCTTCTTGTTGTAATTAACTAAACTCACTGTCACCATGTGTATATGTTTGGGTTCAAATAGATTGCTTGTGTTCTGTGGGTAAGTTGGAAAGAAAGATATGCACCGAGAAAGAAAGTAGGAGCTATTGAGCGGTATTACTGTTGCATACAGTACATTAAAGTTCTTATTTGACCTTTGTAGGAACTTTGCGGATTGCTTGGTCATAATGGATTATCTGCTATAGTAATACCAACCAGTAGCTTCTAGTTCAAGATTTGGAGGATCTAAAGTGCCTGTTTAAGTAACTTTATTCTAGGAATTACTGACCAAAATGTTAGTACATTCACTTGCATCATGACTAGGTTTAGTGGAATAAGTTGACTTGATTATAGGATCTTGAAAAATACGTTAGCTGCACAATATTGTGGTCGGAGATTGATTGCTTCCTTGCAATGTGTCTCGTTTTATAAAGTGTTTTACCATAAAATCTGTTTTGCATATTGCTTAAATTTTCTTCCCTCTTGTTTGAGATCCTTGGGAGAGAGAGAGAGAGCACGGTGGCGCCTGACACTGAACGTTGGAGTCGAAGATGGAGACTTGGTGGGTTATGACAGACACAAATGGGAAGGGAATTGGGAGGGAAAAGACTATTGAACTCTTTCAGCCTGACACTTAACGGTTAAATTTAGCTTATATATATATATGACTCATGCGTATTTTTGTATATCCCATTCACTCTCTCTCTCTCTCTTTACCATATTTATCTCATACAGAAAATAGCTTACAATCGGTGTATTTATGATTAGGATATTACATGAAAAATTCGTAATTAAATTGCTATTTAACTCTTTTCAAACTCTTGAACTCTTTTACCTGTTTTTTTCTTTTGTATCTTCTTCCTCTTGAACTCTTTCAGCCTTCAGCTTATCCTATTGAGTTCTCTTATTGGAGAAACTCTTACAAATATTTTCTTTCTTCTCCTTCTGTAAACGATTTCTCATTCTTATAGATGCATTCCAATGCATTAAAATCAAAAAAAAAAAATCATTTTTCAATGCATGCATTCAGTCCAATACATTAAAATTATGAGTGGTCACGGATTAATATTAGAGAAAGATAGATAAGGACATAAGAATGGTCACAGGTTAGCATTAGAGAACATTAGAGAGAGAGAGAGAAGAGGACAAGAGAGTGGTCACGGGAGAAGAGGACAAGAGAGTGGTCACAGATTAGAGAGAGAAGAGGACAGGAGAAGAGAATTAGAGAGAGAGAAGAGGACAGGAGAAGAGAATTAGAGAGAGAGAAGAGGAGAGGAGAGAGAGAGGAGAACAGGAGAGGAGAGGAGAGGAGAGGGACGAGCGGGAAAGAAGAGGAGAGAGAGTGAGAGAGAAAGAGAAGAGAGTGAGTGAGAGAAGAGAGAGAGAGAGAGAGAGAGAGAGAGAGAGAGAGAGGAGAAGATAAAAGAGAGAGAGAGTGTGAGTGAGAGAGAGGAGAGAGAAAACGAAAAAAAATAAAAAATAATGGAAAACGTTTTTTGGAAGAACGTTTTTTCTAAAAAAACGCCCTTCCAAATGACGTTTTTTATTCTTTAATTTTTTATTTTTATTTTTTTTATCGGAGATTTTTTTTTCTAATGGAGAGCGGACGGAAAAGCGTAAAACGTTCTTCCAAAGGGTTGCTGTTCATGAATTTTTTTAAAATTGTATGCTCTGAGTAAAATTTTTAGTATTTTCGTTGCTCTGAACGAAATTTTTCGTATGTATAATTGATGTTTTTCATTTGGAATTACATTCTAATATCCTTGTTAGTTGTCAACGATGTATGTTAAAGCTGAAACCAAGACAGCCATGACGTTGGGAGTGCCAGTGTACAGGAATACAACAGGCAATTGATGTATTTAATAGGGGATAGAGTGCGTTTGGTTTGTAGAGTTAGTACAATTTAATGATTGTCATTAGATTGTAAATCGAAATCAGATGTTTGGTTAGACAAAAAAGAAAAAATATAATGTAATGGTTATTACAAACTTGATTACATTATATTATTTTCTATTAAAACCAATTTTATCATAAAATTCATGTAATACATTACAACATAAGCTTACATAATGATCATTTTTACCTTTTATTTATTTATTTATTTATTTTATATTTTATTTATTTATTTATTTATTTTTTAGATTTTTTTATTTTAATTTTTTTGAAATTTTAAATGTTTAATTTTATGTTTGGACTTTTTGACATTATTCTCCTTTTAGATATTAAAAATATTTTCTATTGTTTCGTAAGTCAAAAACACCTCTATGAAAGTCTCATTTTTGTCTTTGACTAAGAATCTTCCAGAAAAAAAAAGTAAGTTTGCCATTGGTCGAGTAGATATATTTAGAACTTAGGACTACATTTCTCTTTTCATACCATCCAATTGCTTGGATGCTGATCGATCAACCAAATTCCCTTTTTTTTTTTTTTATTCATGTTCAACAAACTCGTTGCAGATGTTTTATACTTTCGTTTGAAGAAAATGTCTTTATTTTTTAGCAGAATTTTGGGAGTTTGTTTGTTTTTCATTTGGTACAATATATGAGCTTTGTACTTTATTTAATTTGTTCTGAACAGATATAAAAGGATATTTGTTTCTAAGTTTGTCACACTCTATCTTGGCAACTTTCCAATTTTTTACAGGCTAATCGTAGAAATAGCTAGAAAGAATTGATAAATCAGTTTCAATAAACACAGGAAAGCAAGTAATATCATGAAAGAGAGCCAAGCTGTTTATTGTATTCCTCCATGCACATTGTTTGATGACTTCTAAGTAGAGCAGCATGACGTCTTCTGGTTGACAGGTTGTCCCCTGATTTGCACTGTAGGGGGTCTTGAATTGTTTATGGCTGGTTGGCTCGCCATCCTGACAGCCGAATACATATATATTAGAGTTTTTGTATCAAACCCCCCAAGTCAAATGGGGAATCATCTAAGACCCACGAATTATGTTGCAGGAACCACAAACCTGTTCTTGATGTCAGCAGCCATGGCCATGAAGGCCTGTTCCACATTAGTTGCATTCTTGGCACTTGTCTCCATGAACGGGATCCCAAGCTCATCAGCAAAAGCCTATCATTTAAAAGAAAAATATCAGCGATAACACACTACCCCAAATTGTTAGGAGGAGATGTATATACGTCTAAATTACCTTGCCTGTCTCGTACGATACAACTTTGTTTGCAGTAAGATCGCACTTGTTTCCTACAAGAAGCTTATTAACATTCTCACTTGCATATCGGTCAATCTCATTCAACCATTGTTTCACATTATTAAAACTCTCCTGGTCGGTCACATCATAAACCACCTGCCAGAACAGAATCAATGTAAAACAAAATAGCTATAATGTAGTCCAAACAAGGAACAAAGAGTAGAAAATTAGCTACAGTACAAGTAAAACTTACAATAATCCCGTGAGCACCTCTATAGTAGCTGCTAGTGATTGTCCTGAAACGTTCTTGCCCAGCAGTATCCCACTGTGAGCGGCGTCATAGTTAGTTTAAATTACAACACAATCTCTACCAGCAAATTTAATCAGTTGTGATATCAATGTACTGCATTTTAGGTGTTAGGTGTTTCTTAAAAAGGGGAAATTACTAACTAATAAGATTTATGGCAACAAAGTATACCAATAAAAATAAGAGAAATCTAGCATATACCTTATATATAACAGTAAAACCTGTGAGGACACATCCCTTGTGTAAAACAATAGTACACAGGCTTATTAGTCTTGAAGCTAGTCTATTTGGCTACGGATACATAAACCTGACGACGTACATGTTTATTTCAATTATAGAGTTGATATGCCTATAATTATATTTTTGTATATAAATAAGGATAGGATGGCCTGTAATCTATATTTGTATAAAACAGTTTACTGGACAATGGAAATGGGTATCATGTCATAGAGTAGATGTGTAAATCATACAGCTCTTTGGAGAAACACAGCTTTACTAAACTCGAGAGTTAATATCCATTTTATTCATAATCAACTTGCCTCGTGACGTATGAGTTAACCTATGGTTACTAGGTACAATTACTTTTAGGTATGTGGTCAGAGAGTTTTTTGACAAGCTCCTTTATCAGAATTCAAGGTTTCTGATTGGTAAGGTCATACAAACTCTATGTGACATATGCTGAAGTTTTGAAGTCACAGTGGAATACTGCCATCTGGGACTAAGACAATAAGCTCCAGACATTATTTCAGCTAAAAATAATTTTAGTTGGTAGTAGAAACTTTTAGTGAAATTCAAGAATCAGAGAAGAGTTAAAGATTTTAGAGAGAGCAAAGAGAGGATGATCCAGAAGAACTTGGGAATGGTGCCAGAATCCTTCTCTCCCCCCCTGTTCTTGATTCTGTTTTAAATGGAAAATTCTTGGCAGAAATATCACCCAAGTACAAGACAGCGGACAGTGAGAGTCAGTTGACTGAACTGAAGCTTTGTGTGCCAAGTATTCAAAATGAAGGCAAGCATATGTTGTCACTAGCGACAAAGTAATGACCAATTATATGATCATCAATACCCAATCTAATTTTGCAAAAAAACTAATCAGGAATTATTTGATAATATGAATTGTATACAGTTACAATATTTCATGTCAAGTTAAGGCAGGACTATTTTAATGTTATAGACATTTTATTTTATAAAATTAGCCATCATGCTAAGCTTACTTATCCACAATTGTCAGTACCTCCAATTTTGCACAAATATACTTATTTTTATCCTGTCTTCCAACATATTTCCACTCATCCATCTTAGCATTCTAGTTTCAGCTACGCTCATTTCATGGACATGTTTTTAATTACACAACAGTTTCACCCTTAAAACATGGCCTCTTATAATTGTCTTATAGAATATTCCTTTCAACTTCAAGAGTATTTTGTGACCACAAAGCACTCTCCACTCAACCATCATGCTTTAATTCTATAAACATGTTTCTCAATCTCTCTATCATGAGGACACCAGGCATTAAATGGAAATGAGTATCTAAATATGGAATATTGTGCATCTCAAAAAACAAAAAACAAAAATCAGTACAAATGACACCTTTTTAGACTGAATTCATATGTACCAAAACAGTGCAATTGCTGCCTCTGATTTATTACCATAGAGAAGCATGCAACATTTTCAAGACAATTTTGAGCATCAAATAAAGCTTATATAGAATAAGCTGGTGCGGTGTTGAAATTTATTCTGAATGCTTGTGAAGTTAGAGCATGATTTCTTGGACCAGTTCACGGGACTTTATATGCAATCTCTAATTTGTTTCTTTATGGGAAGTTCTAACCTAACCAGTCAAGATGGATAAAAATCATAATAGTGAGTATTTCATCTAGGAAGTATGACTATGTCAGTAAAGAGGCATCATGAGGGGTTACTAACTTTTGAACTAATGAACACTATTATGAAGGTTCACTGGGTAAAACATGCCGAAAGAACGACTCGAAGGACAGAAAACTTAAATCTCTATCAAATTCTTATTGATGACCCTTATCCTTAGCATATCAAATAAGGAAAAAACAAATTCAAACAAACATATCAGAAATAAACATTCAATCAAAATCTGAGAAACTCACAATCTGAAGTTTAATAGTCTTTCCATCCTGCTCCACTGTTCGTATTTTCTGGCAAAAAGAAGAATTGTTAGTACATCGATTCTTCAAACAAAACCATAAGCAAATATTTACTTACAAAATCAACTCCAATTGTGCTGATGTAACTCTCCAGGTAGGAATCGTCCTAACAAACATAAGATAATGGCAAATGAGAATAACATATCGCAAGCATGGATAGAAATATTAAGCAAATAAGTACAATGAAAAACATATTTGTAGCTCTAACTCATGATGAAGTATCTGATTCCTCTCAGGTTAAGGGTTTTGTTAATTAATGCTCAGTTCTTCAGCTTAGATACACAAAAAATGTGCTATACACTTATAAACATGAAGCGTGCTGTCATCTATGTTTGGCAAATTTGCTTAGTCTGGAAGGTTGATGTATCTAATATTTTCATCAGGCGTGCAAGTGTAAAAGAAAGATGATATTCTTGGCAAATAATTTGTCTTATTTATCAATTCATTAGTATCTGGGTAAACACCCTTTTATAGACTACCATAAAGCTTTCAGTCAATATAGAATTGTCATCTAGTTTAAAAAGTGTGACCGACTGTGTAGATGCTAGCGGAGTCAAAATTGACTAGTAAATTTTTAATCCAATTTTTTAATATAAATTTGCAAAGAAAAAAATTGCATAAATTAGACACAAATTCTTATTTTCTATAGCTAACCTTGGTCATCTATTCTAGTTTTCTTATTGTAGCTACTCTTTTTTTATTCAGTTCAAAATACCATTGGAATTACAATTTGCACATTTCTAACCCAATATAATCAGAACCTTAAACTTCAGTGTCATCCCAATACATGGCCTTTTTGATCATTTTGACTATTTGATCGAGGAGATGCGGTGTATCTTTAAATTCATACTTGAATACTACAATTTTAATCATGAACCTTGTCATCCTAGGGTGTTATGATGATTAAATATTGTTTTATACCTCAAGGGAAAACAAGCTTAAAAATATTTCATTTCCAACCACTAATTTACTTTGACTTCATATTTTTCATATTTTCTTAATCGAAGAATGTTATACTAGCAAACAATCATTCCATCTAAAAGCAAATTGAATCTTGTCATCTAAGAGCAAATAAGGACAATCAATTAGGACAAGAATCAATTAGAGGATAAACTATTTAAAAAATAGAGCAGAAATATAATGAATGAGGAGAGAGGGGCGACAAAAGAGAGGTGCACCGCGACGGAATATATATATATATATATATATATATATATATACACACACACACACACACACATGGTGGATGCTCTAGAACCACCCGGGTGGTTTCATATTATGAAACTACCTTATGTTACATATGCTGGATTGGAATTGAGTGGGTGAGATTAAAAGGTGGTGGAGACTACACATTTTAATCTCAACCACCAAATCCAAATCCAACCCATGTAACATAGGGTACGAAAACACACACACACACATACTATATATATATTGAGTGGGGTCACATAAACCCACTCGCCCTATGCCGGCTCCGCCAGTGCATACATGTGTAGGTAAGACCGTAAGGTTTTCACACAAACGACATGCAGCAGCACAGCTAAGGTGTCAACAAATGTGATGCATGTAGAGGTGTTAACTGGGCCAGGCTGACCCAGACCCAGATCTGACCGGGTTTGGGTCAGGCCTGGCTAGCCCGCTCTTGAGCAGCGGGCCGGAGACCAAAACCCCAAATCCAGCCCGACCCATAACCTAGTTTGAGCTGGGTCCGGGCTAGGTTCGGGTCAGCCCATGGGCCCATTCAATTAACCAAAAAAAATTATGTATATATATATAACAAGTTGGTTTGGGACTTGTGGTTAGCTAGTAAGTGCTAAGGAGTTAGGACTTGTTCACCTGTTCAAGGTCCAACTCGCACAAAACTCGTTTTTTCTTCTTTCTAATATATATATATATATATATATATATATATATATATATGGGCCGGACTTGTACCGAGCCCTTGACTCGGCCTGGTCTGCGGGTCTGGAAGGGAACACCCGACCAGACCCGTTAGGGTGACCGGGCTTGGCTCGGGTCTGGGGTAGTGGTTGGGTGGTGCAAACCCAGCCAGACCCGAATGAGTGGTGGGCCAGTCCGGTCATGTGCTTTGACTGGGCCGGTCCCAGAACAGGTGTCGGGCTGCCCTGTCGAGTTAACACCTTGAGATGCATGGCAAGGCCTTTACAAGATCCACATGAATTCATACAAGACGTGGAAAGTTCAAAACTAAATAACTATCAGTAAAGCAAGTAGTTAAAATCAACAAACTTTAGATCCCTCCTTCAGCCTTTAAAAAGATTCATTCAAAATGCAGCAACAAAGAGATGTCAAAGAAGAGTGATCATGACAAGACATTAAAATACCATGCCAATTTGCGAATTTTGGGAAAACCCATGGAACTTTACTTTAAAACGTATAAAAATAAATCAAGTGGTATAAATTTTATTCAGAATCACTACCACAACAGAACTTCGGAAGAAGTATCCATTTGAAGTAAAGATTATTCGTGCACTTTCCATATAGGCTACATAGCTAAATGATACATAAAAAAGTGACTTTACTAACATGACAAGTAGTAATTAAGCATATCCCTTACCGCAAATCTTAGGAGGAGACATGATTTGCCAACACCAGAGTCACCAATAAGCAAAAGCTTGAACAAATAGTCACTGCAGTAAAAAAAAATATTGATAAGATATATGTCTTCATGGGCATCAAAGTAACTTGGGTATCTGACCCTCCTATTCACAAGGTCCTGTAACTAAAATTTCTGTTCCCAGATAAAGAAACACTAACGAAAAGGACCTCACATATATATATATATATATATATATATATATATATATATATATATACTTCATTGATAAGGTATATATATATATATATATATATATATATATATATATATATATATATATATATATATATATATATATATATATATATATATACCTTATCAATGAAGTAGGATGTCGGTTCAGTTCAATGGCAAGTCATTTAGTACAGCATTTCACTTATAGCAGAAGAAGTTGCGGTAACCTACAATTCATTGGGGGAAAAAAAGCCAGCATCCTTCTACTTTGTTTAGATATCTAACTCTAGCATAACCTGCTATATCATCTTGAATTTGGTTCCTGGCTCAAAAATGGTATGTTTGGTCCTTTACAACTAAAAGCTAAACACATGGTTGGGCACTTGCACGCATTCCTCATGGCTGCTTTCTCCATGCTCTCCACCTCCCATCTCCACACCTCCCATCTCCAGTTGGGACTCAGTTACTCACTGCTGCATAGGAAGGCAAAATAGATGATTCTTTGAAACTTGGAGCAAACCTTATGCCTTCCCTCCATTTAGACTAATATTTATTTCAAGAGAATCTTTGAAACTGATCCGCGTTTGCAGTAGCTTAAATTGTATGATCAATAAGGTAGGTTTTCCTACCAATTATCACCAATGGTGGTTATCGGTGATGCAGACACTTTACGAACAATCACAACTTTCCTGTCGATCCTTCCCAGATTAGAACACAGACTCTCTATCCCATTCCACTTTTCTACTATAAAAGGCTCATCTAATGATGGGGCCGGGGTGTAATGTCCCGCTTCGCATGGTGCATTGAGATGATTTGTTGGTTGAAGGGTCGTTTGGACTTGGGTTCATGCAGAGAATTTATTCAGATATCTGTTCGGTCGAGACAGAGATTTCTTCATGGTGAGTGGTTTTGATCCTTCTCTCCTTTACCTTCACACTAAATGAAATGGATGTTGCATGTTTAGCTCTTATGCTCTATGTTATCTGGACTCGGGTACGGGTGTCGGGTACGGGTACATATCCAAGAGCCGGATCCTTTAAACTCATAATTGAATGACACACGCAAGGTAGTCAAAGGCGCAAGGATCCAAATTTTGAATACGGGTACGGGGATATGAGTTTAAAGGGCACGGGTAACATAGCTTATGCTATGAGTTTTGTTGTATGCTAATAAAAAGAACAAAGATAAAAGAGATTCATAGGATTGTTGTCAACTTGTTGTGTAGATACATATCACATGAACTATTTTAACTTGATGCTATAGAACATGGATTATCAACTTGCTTATATAGATGTGGATTTTCGTAATGTTGTAGTATGTTATCATATGGAGTATAATTCTATTGCTATGTTTTAGATGTGAAATACAGTATTGTGATGATATATCTTGTGGAGTATAGTACTGTAATTTCAAAGGATTGGAAACATGCGAAGACTTGGGACCGTTGGGTCGCCAAGGTATAAATTTCTGGATTGAAAAAAAAAGTATGAGGGATGGCTCAAGGAATGTGGTAAAGAAGAAGAGATGTATTGCATAGTTATTTCAGTTTTGTAATATGCATATGTTTTATAGTTCAATTGTTCAGGCATTTGCATAGGCATGGACAACTTGTCCACAAGATTTTTGGTTCCTTGAACGATCGTCGAGACACCGGGATCGTTTCCGCACCGGTATTGAAGTTTTAGATGACTTGGTTAGATGGATCTTGTACATGTCATGAATATATATTAGTTTGACCCGGCCTAGTAGATATTGGAATTCTTGGTGATTGATTTAATAAATTTGGAGTGGCAAACTGGATGGATTGTGAGAATTTTTAGTCTACTTATAACTTGGCTGGAATAAATAGATAGAATTCAAGCAATTACTAACTACTAGAATTGACCTAACTTGTTGATTGATTGTAAATTGATCTTGATTATACAAGTAAATTAAATACATGGATCGAGGACGAGTTGGATTAGATTTGGAAGTAAGTTATGATTGATGGATTTGTGATTGAGATTTATAACTTATGATTGGTGATTTAAATTTATAAATTTTGATTGGTAGATTTTATTGTATAGATTTAAGGATTTGGACTATAAGAGTTGCTTGTATTAATATCGTCGATTATGATATAATCGAAGATGATTGTTGGAAGGTTTGACCCTAGGATGAGTGCAGTGATTATGTTATTCTGGTTGTCTGTTGGAGATGAATTAGCATTTTGTTTATAAAGGACATAATATGAAATATCATTATTTATATAATTCTTGAGATGTAAGCCTTGTAGCATGTTTCATTGTATTGAGACAGAGAGAGAGAGAGAGATATTGTAATCAAGTTGTTTCTTTGGCTTCGAGCCATTGTAATTCCGCTACTATATTATCAATAAAGAGAATCATTTTTTATATCTTGTGTCTATTTAACTTTACTGTTTATTTTTGCTGCAACGACATTGTTTATGAGATGTTCTATCGACCGTGTTTGTGCTTGCCTTGTACAAGTACAATTTAGTCTTGTACAACATCACGTCCAGTGGTGACTTTCGGTTCTACGGAACCAGGGTGTGACACGGGGTGATATAGATCATTGGTGGTTTAGCGGAAAATTCAACACCGGGGAGGGGGGGCACAAGAAACTAATGAAACTTTACTATAAAAAATATTGTAGATTAAGATAAATGTGCAATTGTGTTCAAAGATCGCATATTACCCATAGAGTATGATATGAAACAGAGGCTGAAAAGATCACCAAGAAAATAGTGTACATCAAGACTGAGTTAAGACCCGATACCTTTTGCACCACTGGACCATTTGAACGAAAGAGAACAAACATCGAATCACTTTTACGTCATATATACCACAAAGGTTCGAACCAACAACTCATAGAATTTTGGTGTAGTCGAAGGGACTTTAACAATATGTTACGTTTTGCATCCACCAAACCATAACACATTGCAAAGCTCAACTCAAATCCTATCACTTAAACAAGGCAATTAAAGATTTGCACATCAATTTTATCCCAACTTTTTTAGTCAAGTCTTTTTCTTGCATTCAGCTCTGTGAAGGGCCATTTCCTCTGTATCATTATCAAAGCCGTATTCTCGTATTCTCTACCGAGACTGATTTTCTTTCTCCTCAATTGGCTCCACCTCCAAATATAGCCTTTTCTTATCCAAGATTTTAATTTATCGCCACCCATCCATAGTAACGCTCTCGTTTCAGCTGCGCTCATTTCTCTCCGTACATACACCATACATCCCACCGGCACCAAGAAAATCACTGCACCAGATCCAACCAGCATAAAAGTCAAATCTTTAGATCGGATCTCGAGCGCTAGTACGAGATTCATAACATAAACGAGTCCAAACATCAAGAACTAGAGAAATTAGGCTCCTGCTCAATATTTCTCCCGGGAAATTGGCATCACACATCAATCAAATCAAAGGGAAACAGTCATCACACCATGTGACCCCAGAAAATGAAGACCGAATCAGGAACTCCCGCATAAGATCGAGAAGAAGGGGAAAGTGTGGGGATCTTTGAGGAAGAGGGACTTACTACTCAGGATTCATGGCGGGAGATTCTGAGTATTCTGGCGGGAAGTCGAGTTCGCCCTTTCTTTTCTTTCGCTGGAGAATTAGAAAGCTTCTTCTTTTTCTTTTTCCTTGGGTATCGAATTGGGAATATAATTGGGTGAGGAGAGAGATGTTCCGATATATTTGGGGAATAAATAAATAAAATAAATAATAATAATAATAATAATCTCTACTCTTTTAATGATACTTCAAAATAGTTCAAAAATGAGCCTTAAATTCTCAAGCATTTATTTTTAAAAAATCTAATATTACATAAATAAAAAATTTTTAAATTAAATTTGTTATAAATAATGTTGAAATAGAACTTGACCAACCAAGGAGCATGTCTCTCACCTTAACCACATGAGCTAGAAAAGATGTTTGGTTATAGTTATATAATATTATGTAGTTAAACAATTAGTTAAAATTTATTTATTTTTAATTTTTTTAATTACGTTGTGATACTACTAGTTTTTTAATTTTTTTTATAAAAAATAAAGATATATTAAAAACAAATATAGTTAAAATATAATTAAATATTTAAACTATTTTATAATAATATTAAAAAATATATTACTTCCAACTTAAGGGCATTTACTAGTAATAATTGTTGGTTTAAGAAAGCTAACAGAAGATTAATGAGGAAGGATTAGATTGCCAAAGGAAAGGAGCAAAGTTTATATTATTTTGGAAGAATATTCATGTAAAATTTTATTATGACACGAGTAATTAACTTGACGGTGTTAAGTAAAACTACGACAAGAGAGATATAAGTAATAACATATCTCTAGTAATATAAAATGGTTTAGAAACTATTTCAATTTGAACCGTCTAAGATGTTTATAAATATTTTATTAATCATTCTTTTTAAAAATAATTGATTATTTAACTATCTAATATTAATATAATTATTTATAATTAAGTAATATTAATTTAAGTGATTAAGGTGGAAAGTATTTTTTTTAATTGTCTGAGTTCGAGTACTAGAGAGAACAATATTTCTAATAAAATTTTATTAAAAAAATTTCAATACATTTTTTTAACCCACATTACTTGTATAAAAATAGAGAAATTGTCTGTAATAAAAGAAGTATATGTTATAACACAAATTTACCAAATTTTGAATTCTATTGTCAAATTTTAAATAATATAAACTCAATTGTGCTTCACAAACGTGTATCGTGTGGGAACTTGTTTTAAAGTTGTTTTAAAAGAAATAGTAATATCCTTTGAATTCTTAGGTCAAACTTGATAGTGAAGGGATATTATTTTGGAAACACCTACTTCATGCTTAATGGATGAATACATTTGGTCAAATGCTTCAGAAACACATTCACTTTTTTTTTCCTTCATTAAATTGGAACAAATAGAATCCAGCATGCAATGCACAGATAACTTCAATCCAAATAAGCCCTCACTATACAACAATACAGAATCTGAAACCTGCGGAATTGGTACAGATGAGGGCCGACTTCATTTTGAGATCCTATACAAGTTTTAAAATTGAGACCATCTATATAATTTTTTCTAAATTCATAATCCAACAAATATAATAAATCTAAAATATAATATAATTAGTTCTTGAATACACATACATTATACATTAAATCAAATTAAATAACACAAAACAAAATCTAAGAAGAAAAGTTCATACTCTTCTCGTTTTTTTATATGTAAAATTGTCAATTAAATCGTTGTGATCAAGTTTAGCTGTCATTTTTTTTTTCAATAGACAACATTGCCAAACCGTTCAATCTATGTTGACAAATAGTTAATTGGAGATAGTTTTTAATCAACTTCAACTTGAAATTTTTTTTTTTTCGTCCATAGCCACTGTAATTGGTATAGTCAACCAGTAGCCAATCGACTTCAACAAATAGACAATCAACATTTTTCTTATAATTTTTTTTCTTATAACCTATTATATCCACAACACACTAAATAGTCTAAATTGTGGACGATCAAGTCAACCAGTGGGCAGAGGCCGGCCCTGTCCTAGTAATGGAAAAAATTTGCCAATAGGCAATAAGCAACCAGGGACGGCTAGTTGCAAAAAAAGTCTTTCGCAATCACTTGTGTTGGTGTTCCGATGATCTGTCAGATAATAATAATAATAAAATAATTAAAAAAATACTTGAATTTAAAAAAAAAAAAAACAAACCTCAAAAGATAAATAATTATTGGCACCGGAGTGAAGCAAAAACAAAATAGAGAAATGATATTAGATATTAGAGAATAGAAATTTAGAAAGACAGAGAGAGAGAGAGATAGAGATAGATGATATTAGATTACTAAATGCTAACATTTATAAAAATGTTTAACAGAGAAAAATAAAGAAGTCAGAATTCTTATCTTTTTTTATTTAATTTTTTATGGAAATCCCAAATATAGATTTGAGCGGTTCCGATTGGAGAGAGATTTACGAAAGGAGAATTAAGAGGGGTCATGCGACTTAGAAATAGGTCATTCTCATTTAGGTTTTAATTTATTATCATTGGCTTCAAGCAGCCCATGGTGATGGGCTGTTGTCTACTAGGCTTGTTTATCCGATTATATATATATATATATATATATATATATATATATATATATATATATATATAAATTATTTTTGGTTATGGACTATGAAAAAAAGGTTGTTAAAAGACCACAAAAAAAATTGGAGGTCCTTCTAGGAGAGGAGGCCCTAGGCAGCTATCTGGATTGTCTTCCCTTGGAGCCAGTCCTGGTACAGATATTGCATAAATCCGACCCATTGGTAGCTATTACCCCTCAAGGGCCCTGAACTAACCCGTCAAAGCTGGTTTGGGCCGATCCGAGTCGGTCAAGGGCCCTGAATTGGTCCGGTCAAAGTTGGTTTGGTCGATCCGGATTCGGTCAATGGACCGGTCCGTATTTTATATCGAGTCCAGACTTGGTTTGGTTTTGCAGGCCTGCACTGCCCCACCTAGTCTGAAGCTATCCGACTCTGGATCGGAACTAGGTTTAGATGTTGCATTTAAAAGTCCATTCAGGTCCGGTCCGGCTATCCTCCGATCTAAGTCTGATCGACTCAGGTCCGATAAAATTCGGTCAACACTGGATTCGGGTCGACCCGGCCCGGCTGGATACAAACCAAGAATTGCCCCAAACCAAGAACCCGCCAAAAACCAAATCCCCCTCCGAATAAAAAACCAACCACAGAACCCAACGGGAATAAATAAAATAAAAATAAACTTATCCGGAACTACTCCCACCATGCTCTACTCCTCCACCACACTCCCCCGCATCCTCTGCTGCGAGGACACCCTCGGCCGCGGTGGCGGGCCCCGCTCTCGGCACAATTCCGGCCCCACCGCCGGCGGCCCCATCCCGCGCCCGAAGCGGATCATCCTGGTCCGGCACGGGCAGAGCGAGGGCAACGTCGACGAGTCCGCCTACACCCGCGTCCCGGACCCAAAGATCGGGCTCACCCGGAAGGGCTGGGAGCAGGCCGAGGCGTGCGGGACCCGGATAAGGGACATCGTCTCCGCTGGCGAGAAGGAGGACTGGAAGGTGTACTTCTACGTATCTCCGTACCGGAGGACCCTCGAGACGCTACGGGGGCTCGGGAGGGCCTTCGATAGGCCGAGGATCGCCGGGGTGAGGGACGAGCCTCGGCTGCGGGAGCAAGATTTCGGTAGGTACTTCCTCTTTTTGGTAGATCGATACATTATGTTGGGACGGATCGATGATCGGTATTACTGTATTAGTAATACAATGTGAATTCTACGAGAACTGGAGTGACTCTTGAGGTTACCGGAGAGAGGCACAAGACTCCTAGCTTGGGTAACGGAACATCGGTGGATCGAACCACGCGACGTATTATTTCTTTCATTTATAGAAAAAATAAATAGTGAAAGTTTGTGACAATGAACCCAAAAGATATGTAATGCAGTGTGCAGAAAGTCCTGACCGTTACGCCGAACATTACAAAAAAAAAGTGAATTCTACACGACACACTGTGGACACATCACATATTCATATTTTGGTGTACCCTAGTGTATTTTGTCTGTGTCACGATCAAATATGTGCCTGACAATGCCGTACCGAGTGATAATAATTTGAGATGGTTAAGAGGTGAAGTAATCCTTTTCTTCTTCCTGCAACATAGACTATTTGTGTGCTTAAGAAGTAATATGTGATAGTACTATTAACTGAGAGTGGAAGGCTTGAACTGATTTGTACTTGGATCAGAGATGCAAAGGAAAAACAAACTTCAGTGATGGGGTTTAATTTGAGACGGTTCATTAGTGACCCCAGTTCCACCATTTCATGTTGAAACAAATCCCAATTGTATGTATTTCAATATTTAAGTTTCAGTTCGACTACATAAACTCAAATAGGAACTCATAATAAAAACTTGCATTCACGTTATGACACGTGTGCAAAATTTTCTATTTAGATCATTGACTTTTTTGGTTTAGGTCTTTTAAAAAATCAAAGGATGAGATGCATGTAATCCAACGGTTGTTAATGACAGAGTTTTAAAAATTAAGAACTCATGAGTTTCTCATGATTTTTGTTTGTTTTCATTTATTGTCTTGTACACATGAGGTATATTAGCTCAAGTGATTTATATGGCGGGACATTTTTCTAGTGAACAAGGTTCAAATCCCATAACAAACGTTTGTTTTTCTCATCATTTCAATACTCGCTATTCCATCTCTACAATTATCGTAAACTACCTAGGTAACTCTTTCCAAGGTCATCCTATAGAGTACTAACGCTCAAAATTGGAACATCGGCCTAACCACTAAGGCTAGGTAATTCATAAGTCGTACTTAAACATGATGATAATTTATCTCCAACAGACAACTAGAAATCACTGCACCTATTCCATATCCTAAGGCCAACTCTTACCAAATAATCTAAGAGATTCTAACTCAAACTGGGAGAAATACTTCTGACTCAAAACAACTACAAAACCAATACAAACTAGTCTGCTAATATAAGCATAATCAACAATCAAAGGGTAGAAGTCTATCTAGCAAAAAATATTTTATAGGATAACTACAACCAACAATTATTCTCGGCTATATCATAATCGATGAAATCAATCTAAGTAACTATTATATTATAGTCCAAATCCGAAAACGTATAATAAATTCCACCAATCCAAAGTCATAAATATCAATTTGTCTTTTCCGTAATTATTAATCCTAACTTGCACCAAATTTCAATCTAACTTGTATTCAATTTATATGCTTTCAATTTGCTAGTATAGTCAAATTCAATATGTCAAGGCAGTTCTCCCAGTCACCAATTATTTCATACTTATAAATCGACTTTACAAGATTATTATATTCTCTTCAAGATCCAACTACATGTTCTCGTACAAGTCTTTTAGATACACGCTTTCACAAACTTGAAAAGTTTGATAGAGAGCACTACAATAAATGGAAGAGAAATATTAGTTTAAATCTTAACTTGTGAACGTAGAGTATGTTCTGACTGAAACAAAATATGTGATTCCAGAAACAGGTAACGTGGGTGTTATCGCGAACATGATTACTGCTCTACAGCAATGGAAAGAGATAACAAACTCTGCAAGTTGTTAACCCTTAATTCCTTGGAGGATTCATTGGTTGAGACCTACATCAAGAAGGATAAAGCGAGAGATATTTGAGACTCTCTTGAAAAACAGTAAAGGACGATGAAAATATGTCCAAAGTGTGCATTATCAACAAATTCATGAAAATGGAGTTTAAAGACTAAAAAAATAATGATGTCGCATGTCAAGGAGCTTATGAAGCTTCAACAAAAGTTAGGAAGAGGTCATGCCTCTAGTTTGACAAATTTATGATTAAAGTTATTCTGTCCAAACTCCCTACCAGCTAGGAACAAATTTCTACTAATATGTACCTTAAGAAGCGAAAAACTTGAAGATCTTTTGCACTTCATCCACACCGAGGACGAAGGCATGGACAAAATCAAGGTGGGGTCCATGTCCAAGCATATTGCCAAAGTTAGCATGGTCCAACATGAGGATCAAAAGGCCAAGCAGAAGGCGACCTTCAACTAGAAGAGGAAGGATTCTAACCATCTGAGGGTGAAGTCTACTCCCTTCAAGTCTAAGCCCAAGGATAAGTCTTGCTTCAATTGTGGCAAGAAGGGTCACTTCAAGAAGGATTTCAGGTCGAAGCCAAGAACAAAACCAAAAGAACACAAAGAAGATGAGCTTAACCTTATTGTTATTATTTCGCAGGTTGACTCATCCAGCGTTGATACCGACTGATTGGTGGACACACGGGTCTCCTGTCATGTGTGTTATGTGAAGGAGTTGTTTGCCATGTGTGTTATGTGAAGGAGTTGTTCACCACTGATGAACCTTCATCTAAGAAGGTAATAATGGCGAGCAACACACAAGCTGAACTGTTGGTAATCGGAATGGTGATGTTGAAACTGACTCGAAAAAGTTACTTACAGTGAATAATGTGAAGCATATACTTGTTGTCGTAAATAACCAAATTTCTTTAAGCCTGTTGTCCGATGCAGGCTTGAGGATGGACACCAATGCTGATCAGATGTAGCTTATTTCATGAAAATATTTTGTACCAAAGGAATCTTAAACTTCAGTTTGTAGCTCTGAATGAATGTATTAACTTTTTTTTTCTGCTTATCCTCTTGGTTGTGGTATAACGGAGTCAGATATGTTCATTATAAAATAATTAACAAAATGTCTAATTTGGACCTTATTTCCAAATATGGGAGTAATGAGGTGAAGAAATGTGAAGTTTGCGCTAAGACTAAGATTGTAAGAAATCCATTCAAGCGGATCAACTAAAGTACAACCTTCTAGAATTTGTGCACTTAGATATCTACGACTTCAAGCACTTCTCCACGAAGGCTATGGTGAAATTCTTTCTCACCTTCATCGTTGACTACTCAAAGTACGCTTTTGTCTACCTTCTTAACATGAAAGATGAAATGTTCGAGAAGTTTAAAGACCTCAAGGCAGAAGTCGAATGACAAACGAGTCAACAATTCAAGAGACTTAAAAGTGACCAAGGCAGAGAGTATCTCTAGAATATTTTGGAGCTCTATCTTTTTTATTTTATAATCTCTTGGCAATATATATATATATATATATATATATATATATATATATATAGTCTTACAATCCTCCATCTTACATAAAATCCCCTAATACATTATAATATACGAACACTCCTCAAGATGGGCGAAAGATATTCACTAAGCCCATCTTGTCACATCCTCTAATCATATCTACAGAGCTAAGTCCCTTGGTCAGATTGTATGCTACGTGATCCTTAGTTGGAATGTGACCTAGCTCCAATAGTCCACTGTCCAACTTCTCCTTGATGAAGAACCTATCGATCTCGATGTGTTTGGTCCTATCATGCTGCACTGGATTGTTGGCGATACTGATGGCTGATTGGTTGTCACACCACAGCTTCATCTTGGCTCCTTGATCCAGCTTTAGCTCCACCAGCATACTCTTGAGCCATAGTAGCTTGCAACTCCCAAGGTCATAGCTTTGCACTCCGCTTCAGCTGTCGATCTGGCCACCACTGACTGCTTCTTACTCCTCCAAGAGACCAAGTTGCCTCCTACAAATATGCAATAGTCCGAGGTAGACCTCATGTTATCAGCACAACTAGCCCAGTCAGAGTCATAGTAGCCCTCGATGCTCACATGGTCATTCTTCCTGAATATCAACCCATTTCCGGGGGCACCCTTCAAGTATTTCAGAATCTGGTACACTGCGTCCATATGACCCTTCCTTAGGTCATGCATGTAGCGGCTTACCACACTCACTGTAAAGAAAATATCAGGACGTGTGTGGCTCAAATAGATCAACTTGTCCGCCAGTCTCTGGTATCTGTTCCGGGCAACTGGTTCTCCAGCCTCAACATCCAGCTTGAACCTCTGATTGATCGGCGTCGCTGCAGGTTTACATCCCAACATCCCTGTCTCTATGCGAAGGTCCATCGCATACTTTCTCTGAGAAAGAACAATCCCATCTGCTTCTCGAGCAATCTCAATCCCAAGGAAGTACCGAAGAAGGCCAAAGTCCTTCACCTCGAACTCCTTGCCAAACTTTTTCTTGAGTCAGACAATCTCCTGCTCATCATCTCCTGTGATAATCATATCGTCCACATACACCGCAAGCATGGTGATGTGGTCTCCACTCCGACGGAAAAACACAGTGTGATCAGCGTTGATCTGCCGATATTCCATCCCTATCATTGCCCTCATGAATCTGTCAAACCACGCTCGAGGAGACTGCTTCAGTCCATAGAGGGACTTATTCAACTTGCAGACCTTGCCTACTGTCTTATCAGTGCAGAATCCTGGTGGTACCATGTACATCTACTCCACTATATCCCCATGAAGAAACACATTCTTCACATCCAGTTGGTGTAGCTTCCATCCACCATTCACTGCCAAAGAAATCAGGGTCCTGACGGTGCTTATCTTAGCCACTGGTGCAAAAGTCTCGTCGTAGTCAATGCCGTACGTCTGACTGTATCAATGCTGACTTCACTTCAGGAGGACCTCCTGTCCCTGCCTGCAGCTTGATGCGAGTCACCTCCTGGATCATGGCCGAGATAGTCTCCTCAAGTGTAGGGATCTTCGGTTGGGCTAGAAGTAGTGCTGTCCTCTGAGCAAACACTGCGGCCAGCCCCTTAAGAAACTTCATCGTCCTCTCCTTCAGACATACCTGTCTCTCCTTACACTTCGGGTCCTCGCAGCTCGTACGATCTGAGGAGTGATTGTAATTCAACCATAGACGCTCCAACTCCGTGGCATACTCCTGCACCGTCTTCTCTCCCTGTACGGTGTCGTCGATCTCCTCCTTGATCTGGAAAACCCTCAAGTTATTTTCCACACCATCGTAGGTCCTCCTCAACTTCTCCCACACGTCCTTTACCATCTCAAGGTCATCCACTGTGGCGGCGATCGACTGGACTAAAGAATTGAGGAGCCAAATTATATCACCATATAAGTGGACTTCCACTCATCGCGTCCTGCCGAGCCCTCATCCGACTGTCTTCTCTCCTGACAAGAAATCCTCCAGGTTCTTCCCTGCGAGGGTTCTCCTCACCCGTCGTGACCAACTCAGGTAGGTGGCCGGTCAATCAAGCTTCAGATCGATGGAGGGAAGTTCCAACTTCGCCGGTGTTCGTGTCGCGCTCTCACCAGCCGACAGTTTCATCAGCTTCATCAACGTTGTGACCTCCGCAGGGTTTAACTTCTTGATGATCTCCTCCATCGATCCTCCTATTCTCCGATCACCTCACACCGCTCCCACGATTCACGTTCGTCCTCTCCTAGACCCGATCATGCCTCTCCCCCATCGGATCTAGGCCTTCGATGTCAACGTCCGGAACGACCCGCGGAAGATGTCGGAAACCGCGGCAGAAGGCTCCTGCGGGCTCCGCAGGAGTCGCGGCTTCGCGGTGGTGGCGGAAGTGTGGTGGCTGCGGTGGCGGTGGGCGAGCGGTGCGGCGGCGACGGTGGTGGCGGCTAAGGTTTATGGCGGCTAGAGTTTGTGCTCTGATACCATGTAGAATATTTTGGAGTTCTATCTTTTTTATTTTACAATCTCTTGACTATATATATATATATATATATATATATAGTCTTACAATCCTCCATCTTACATAAAATTCCCTAATACATTCTAATATACCAACAGTATCATTATCTTGAATTCACATCGTTATGCAAAACACTGAATTATCAACGGGACTATTGCTCCGTACTCCCATCAATTTATTGGAGTTGTAGAAAGGAAGAACCATACTTTGCCGCAGATGATAAACTCTATTATTTTAACAATATACCTTCCAAACTGCTTATAGGGAGAAGTTGTACTAACGACTACCTTTATTCTCAATAGGGTGTCGTTCACACAATTAGAAGTAACTTCTCGTGAACTCTGGTTCAAATTCATATCCAAATTGAATGTTATTCGAGTGTTGGGGTGTCTTGCTTAAATGAGGACTACAAAGACGATCTTTCTAGACTATGCCAAGAAGAGTGGTACTTGGAGATTTCTTGATTTGGAATCCAATCAGATTATTGAGTCTCGCTACGCCGATTTCTTGGAGGACAAGTTTGCGAGGCACACGAACATAATATTGCGAATTTACCGAAGAATATAACCAATACAGAGGAAATTAATACTTCTAAAGAAGCTGTAGTCCAGGAGATGGTGATTGCACATGAAGATGTAATTACAGAATTAGAACTATAACTCGTTGAGCCACATCCAAAGCGAGCGAGGAGACCGAAGGATTTTGAAGAATACTTTGTCATCTATCATGTGGAAGCTGATCCACTTACCTATGATGAGATGATGAAAACTAGATATGCTATATTCTGGAAGCAAGCAAGCAACGATAGAATTGACTTGATAACATCCAATAACACTTGGATGTAGGTTAATTTACTATAAGAGGATAAATCCATAGGATACAAATGGAATTTCAAGAGGAAGATAAGGGTTGATGGAATTATTGATAAGTTTAAGGTCATGTTAGTAGCTAAATGATTTACTCAAAAACATATCAACTACTTTGACACTTATGTTTCAGTTGCGTAGATGACATCAGAATGTTGATTACACTGGGTGCAATTCACAAATTAGTTATTCACTAAATGGATGTCAAAACAACATTTCTCAATGGAGAAATAACATAAGAGATTTACCTGGAGTAACTGAAACGTTTATCGTTAAGGGACTCGAAGATAAGGTGTGCAAACTGGTCAAACCTCTTTATGGTCTAAAAGTGCTCCCAAAATATGGCATGAGAAGTTTGACAAAGTTATTATATCAAATGGCTACCGAATTAGTAAGACTGATAAGTGTGTCTACACTAAGTTTGATGATGACAAATGGGTCATAGTGTCTTTATTTGAACGGTATGCTAATTCTGGGTACGGGTCTAGACAGTGTCACAAAGGCCAAGAAGTCTCTTATCAAAATTTAGTATCAAGGACTTGAGAGATGCTGATGTTATCTTTGGGATAAATATCATCCGGACGGAAGCTGGATTTGCTCGTATATTATGATATTCGAGGGATCGATACTTCTTATAGGTGTGACAAGAAGCCGAAATCAAACTCAAAAAAACTATCAAACAGATGGATTATTCAAGCATCATTGGTAGTTTGATGTATGCAATGAGTTAATATTGCTTTTGCTGTGAGGATACTGAGTCGGTTCACAGTCAATCTAGGTGTGGAATACTTGAAAGCTGTGAAAAAAGTTATGAGATATCTCAAAAGGACTCAGAAGTTTGCACTACATTACAATAGTTATCCAACTGTGGTGGAAGGCTTCATTGTTTTTAGTTGGCACTTAGAAAAAAGAGTGAAAGGTCCACATGAGGATTTGTCTTCTCCATGGATGAAACTATTATATCGTGAAAGTCGAAGAAGCAAACTTTAGTTTCACACTTATAGAGTCCGACTTTTATGCACCGGTTGCAGCGGCAGATGAAACATAATGACTTCAGGAGCTTATGTATAATCTTTCTCCGGTTGGTACAAAGATTTCGGTTATACCGATATACTGCGACAACCAGGCAGCTATAGCAGTGTCATCCAATACTCTCTTCAATAGGAAGAAGAGAAATATAAGACTTTCTTACACAACACTGAATGAACGCATCTACGGTATCACTGCGGTAGTTGATGTTCAGAGATAGGAGAATTTGGCGGATTCGTTCACCAAAGGTCTCAGATGCGAGTTGGTAATGACACATCAAAGAAAATGGACTTAAAGGAATTCTGATGTAATATTTTTGTAATTTTATCATAAAATATTTTTCTATTACTTCAAAGAGAAATCTACTATACATCTTATTTTAGTTCAAGAAAAGACCATTGATTGTGATAAATCAGGTACAAAGGTTTGTAAATGTGGACATTGTTGGAATTGGATTCCGAAACCTCTTTTGGTCTACCGTTTGCTCTAAGTAAATAGCAAACCATGTGGGAGGTTGGCTTGGAACTGAACCTTAATGAGTTTTTGAGTATTTGGAATGCTCTATGTGCTTTATAAGAAACACGAGTAGTTCAACACTACAAAGCGACTAGTACCACATGCTACAGTGACGTGACACCACATGAGGTGGGACCTCGACTTTGGGCCATTTTACAGCGGCGTAACACCGCATAGTACGAGATTAGAAAATTTAATAAACACATATTTAAAAATTAATAAGAACTTATTTTAAAAACTAAAAAATATTTTAAATGTTTACACATAAACTTATGTATTATTTTTTTGTTTCCCATTTGTTTCAAATGAAATAATATTAAACCTTTATGATTTTTTCACATGCAATAAATATTGTTTAGTTTGCTTGCTTTTACACAAAGTACCCCAATAGATAGTTTGTAGATAATAATATGAAGATGTGTGAAAATTATGAAACTATAGAATAAATCTTCGAAAAATGAGATAATGCCTACATTGTGTCGATAGGGAGTTTTATCGACACACTGCGTCATGTTAATCTTCTGCAAGATTGAAGCAGTGTGTCAACTTTGTTTGTTGTCATACTTCTCTCATTTCCTTTTATTTTTCTTTGTTGAATTGTCCGCAAAAAGACACGATTTTGTATTTGTTGGGGTGCGAATAGGATCTAATATGCCAAAGCCGTCACATATCGGTATTGGTCTAACATGCGAACCTTGATAGATTTCTTATTGTTAAGGGTTCAGTTAGAAACTTGGATTCTTTACCTAAATGTGAGTTAGATGCAATTTTCTTATATGTTCGTATAAATTCATTCATGTAGATGCTTAAAGGTTATGCTGAAATTAAGTATTTGATATCTCAACCTACGTACCAATTTCCTTCTTGTTTGTGAGAAGGAAATTTTCAAGATCGAGAGAAAATGCGGGTGGAGAAAGAAATCCGTCTTCGCTATGGACGCTTCTTTTACCGCTTTCCAAATGGGGAATCAGCTGCTGATGTTTATGATCGGATAACAGGTACCACGAGAAAAAATGTTCAATTTCCTCCAAACTAGATCTTACAAGTTCTGCTCAACAGTTTATGCATACTCAGACTTTGTTTACTTTGTTAACTAAGCAATATAGCTTCATATTTATGCAGTTTACTGCAACAGGCTTTAGAGAGACCCTTAGGGCAGATATTGACATTGGTCGCTTTCAGCCGCCTGGTGAAAGGAGTACAAACATGAACCTAGTGATAGTATCTCATGGTCTGACACTAAGAGTGTTCTTGATGAGGTGGTACAAATGGACAGTAGAGCAATTTGAGGGACTCACCAATTTTGGCAATGGAGGAATTCTTGTTATGCAAACTGGCTACGGTGGAAGGTAGTAAGTCCCTACTACAAAATTCTTATGGATACGAGTTTTCTTCTTCTTCTTCTTCCTTTTGAAATTGACAACATTCTTATGCTTTACTTTTTCACTTTACTAAAAGTTAACTAGAGGTACGAATAGCTTGTTACATGGATGCAATATTGCAAATGCTTCTCCGTATATATACTATTTATGTAGTATAAAAATATCAAAATGGTATATTAAAAGACTAGTTAACTTTAGTAAAAATATTAAAATGGTATATCACTGGTGGAGTCTATAGTATCAGTATGTCACTGATGTAGTATAATAGTGTGACAGATTATACCTAGTTTCATGTTATTATGAATTTTTTCTGTTCATATCAAAAAGCTATGCTATTCATTTATTCAATAATTACTGCACATATCTCTTTACTTCACTGGCAAAATAGAAAGTATAGCTGCAGAGTGTATTCCAATCCTAAGATTTTTTCCACCGTCAAAGCATAAAGTTTCAGAAATGTTGGCAATTTATGGTTCCATTAAATTGAAACTTGTTCATGACAATAGGTAACTCTGTTCACAATTGAAAATCAAGACTAATCTGTTGTCAAGCATTTTTTTGATAAGAATACATTTACAAAAAAGGTGTGATCGATACGGCCAAATCTCCCTAAAATCTTCTCGTAACTAATACGAAAACAGAAGAAAGAGTAAACCAAGAACAGTTGCAATGGAAAAGTCTAGATGTGAACTGTACCAACCTTTCCTTGAAGGGCTAGGGATACACCCTGGCAATATAAGGTTTACGAGAGTCTTCCATGATATAGGGAAACTAGTGTATTAGTCACATGACAGTGAGAACATTTGGAGCATGTGAAGAATTGCACAAGTTCATTGGGTTTTGGCAAGCAAAGGAATTTTCAGAGGGCCAACTGGGATTACATTGAAAAAGATATGACATGGTTGGCAATCCTATTAGATCAAGGTTCGTGGTAGCAGTATCCATTTCGGACCTTTCTTATGAGTATTGGTATCGGTTTTTTTTTTTCGGAAACCCAAAAGCTAATAAAAAAATTATTTTAAAAGCTAGAAAATTATTTCATACAATTAGGCATATTTTTTATATATTTTTATTGTTTTGCATGAATTTTTAAGAGTAGCGTTTAACATTGCTAAATTATTCACCCAATAGGTATTTTGGTTCAATTTACTTGCTCATAAAGTACCCCCACAATAGCTAGTTTTGAATGCAATAATAATATAATAAGATGTATGAAGATTTAAAATTTCAACAAATGAAGGTTACATTGTGTTGATAAAAAAATTATCCACACGTTGTAGCATATTAATTTTCAACACAACAGAATCATTGTGTGGACATTTTTTTTTCCATAGATTCTCACTTTTTGTTGATTTGATCAGGAAAGAGAGCCACATCTCGATATCTACCGTTATTAGTAGGGATGAATAATCGTACCGGAAATGCCAAAAATTATACATATGATCGATACTGCGAACCTTAGGTTAAATATCATGTTATGGTTGATGGCCTTAAAAAAGAGATTTATTTGATAAGTTTACATGTGAATGATGGGTTGAGGAGTCCTCTCCCTAAAAATTGACTTCCTTATTAAGTGTTGCCTTCCACATTGTAATTCATACCATATTCCTAGTTGAACCATAAGCATGAACATTTCTTAGGTTAGCAAATAATACATAGTGCAATATGGTCAAAACATGATACATAAAATGTATATACTATATAGCAAATAAAATGTGTACCTCCGGAAACTCGAGTTCACTCAACAAATCTTTTTTCCTCTATGCTTCTATCCAACAAATTGGTTTATATTCGTCATAATAACAAGAGGGGCCAATATCATTTAATTTTGCAACTTAATCACTCTTTTGATTTTGAAACAATTTTTTTGTTAATGCACCATTTCTTCTACACATCGGTCTCTGGTCTCTAATGGATAATATGTAATAGTTAGGATTTTTTAAATGACAGTCCACTCACTAGGTAATCCTTTTCCTTGTCAGGCATTGATTTGCTTTTAACATCTAATTAGATTCGGGTAATTATTCAAATTAAGAATTAAAATTGGTTGCTCAAGAATTGGAACCAAGGGGCTCTATCCATTTATTCACTAGGCCCAGTTATAAATGTCAATTTCTTTTGTCCTCATCCACAAAGGAACACATAAATTTATAATTATATGATGAGTGTGTTGGGGTTCAGTCTGTATTTGGTAAATTTTGGAGCCCAAATATGATCAAAGATTTGATTTGATATAATTTGAAATGTACATTAAATGTAAGATTTGAATAGATTTCAAATTTGTATCAAATATTTAATTTGAGCATATTTGGACGTCCATAATTGGTGTTGGGATATTTTAGGTGGAATATGATTCTTATTTTAAGGTTTTGTATTTAGGAAATCTTATTATGACCTAAAATATGATTTCTCATCCTATAAATATAGGAGGAGGTGGAGGCACAAAGTATAGCACAAGTTGGAGATTCAGGGTGCTCGTCCACAGAAAATTTAATAGAAAGTTCGTGCTTTGCTCTTAGGACTTCGCCATCCAAGACAGAAGGAAGAAAGAGATCTGATCGATGAGTCGTCGCCTTCGCTCAAGAAGATTGCTACGGGTTGGTGGGTGATTTCAATTGTAATCTCTTTCTTTTCTTCTTCAGTGTGGTGAGGGGATTTAAATCTATTAGGGCAAATGGTTCAACATTGATTTTGTCAATCTTGTAAGTTTACCTGAGTTATAAATGTTGGGATTTGTCCAGGTGACGTAGTCACCGCCATATACTTGTCTTTATCTGTGCTTGGTATTCGTTAGACAGGGGTTGGTTATATCAGGTAGGTTGGCCTAAAGTTTCCGCTACGTGCACTCTCAGACGCGGTATCAGAACGCTTGCTGGGTGTATCCGATTCCCAACATCTGGTATTAGAGCCCTGGTCTGATAATGTGATACCAACATCTGGTATCAGAGCTACTGATTTTGGTTCTGGCAACTATGTCTACGGAGCAGATGAACACTCGTATGATCACCCTCACGTGGGGGAATTGGACGATTTGAAAGCCAAGGATGGAGGATCTACTATGGTGCAAGGACTTGCATGGTCCATTGGAGGGCGACAACGCTAAGCAATCGGACAAAGCTGCTGAAGACTGGAAATGACTGGATCGGAAGGCCGTTGGATTCATCCGCCAATGGCTGGACGACTCGGTGTTTCACTACGTGTCCATGGAGAGTTCGGCAAAAGCATTGTGGGAGAAGCTGCATTCGCGATACGAAAGGAAGACGACTGGCAACAAGGCGTTTCATGTTCGTCAACTCGTCAACTCAAAGTACACGGAGGGTGCCCCAGTGGCACAACATCTGAACGAGGTTCATGATATTATCAATCAGCTGTCTGCGATGAAGATGATGATGAGCTTCAGTCCATTTTGCTTTTGAGTTCTCTGCCGGAAAGCTGGAAGACGTTGGTGGTGTCGGTGAGCAACTCCGTACCTGGTGGAGTTGTCACGATGGAGGCAGTCAAAAGCAGCTTGTTGAACGAGGAGATCCGAAGTAAGCAAGTGGAATCGTCGCAGGAGTCCGCTCTGGTGGCTTACTACAGGAAGGGAAGACCCAAGTCACATGCGAGGACATGAGGGAGTTCTTGGGATCTTGCGACTGTGGACCGCAAGGAGGGCTGCTATCACTGTGGCGAAAGGGGTCATATCAAGAGGAACTGCATGAAGCTCAAAGCTGAGAAGGCCAAAGGCAATGATGATAAGGAGGATCTCACGGCTATGAGATATCTCATTATCGCAGCAACCGACGCAGAGGAACCTTGTGGCATGTGTCATGATGGCAATTGGGTCATGGACACGGGGACGTCGTATCACGTCACTCCATATAGGAGGATCTTCACGTCATACCACGGCGACAGATTTGGACGTATGAAGATGCCTAACAAGGGAACGATTGCAGTTGTAGGCATCAGTAATGTGCACTTGACAACGGAGCTTGGTGAGAAGCTCATTCTCAAAGATGTGCGACATGTACCGAGTTTGCGCTACAACTTGGTTTCGGTAGTGAGGTTGGTGGATAATGACTGTCGCAGTTTATTTGGGGACAAAGATTGGATGCTTACGAAGGGTTCCCAACAGGTGGCTCGAGGAGATTTATGTTGTGGCATGTACAGGCTCAAGCTGCTGAGTTGTACATGCAGTCCACAGACATCGGATGGAGGCTCGAGGGATATCCGACAGGAGTTTGATTGTCGAAAACTTGTCTAGGAGGGGCTTCGAGATACTTTGAGGATTACAAAGGATTCGGTTTGTCGAGACAAAGCGACGAATAGTTATGAGTCGAAGATTGAGGGTCAGTCTGTCGGTCCCATGACAGCTGGTCGGTCTCCAGGTGGAGGTTGTTCCACGGATCCGGTTTTGGCAACATATGGTTTGTCAAAGCTTCACGGAGTGACATTGGTTTCAGCAGTTCGAGGCTAGGGAGGAGATCAAGGTTTGCAGCAAACTCAATATGAGGCGAGAGCATCAT
Organism: Iris macrosiphon; assembly: GCA_036927795.1. Taxonomy (NCBI): domain Eukaryota; kingdom Viridiplantae; phylum Streptophyta; class Magnoliopsida; order Asparagales; family Iridaceae; genus Iris; species Iris macrosiphon. Next base: position 40,707,290 of record JAYESA010000019.1, on the reverse strand, counting down.
CATTCACATAGTTCCAGGGGAGCTGTGGGTCATCGACATCATGCACAGTGCGTGATGTTCTGCTCTAGGACGCATTTGTATGGGTGAGCTTCAAGTTCGGACACGAAGGTGGATAGATTCAGGAGTTCGAATCTCGGGAGAATCGTATCGTCCGTTTGGTTGTGCCAGCAAAGGGTGAAGAAGCTCGTCGGAACGTTAACATGTTTCGGTAGAAGACGGAAGTCGGGGACAGGCAGCCAAGACTCACGGTGAGGCTGATAGTCAGGGACTTTGGTCTCAGCCGTGTCATTGATGTTGGCAGGATCCCAGTGGTACAGAAGGTGCTACGCATGACAGCTAGCGTCGACGTGACGGTCGAGGAGCTGGAGACGAACGAAGATGCAAAGCAACTCGAGGGATCGGAGATCGGTTGCATGGGGGAGCAGGAACTCTGTTGCAGGGCGACATGCATGGAGTCCAGTTGAGGAGCCATGGGATCAACACCCTCTCGTCAGATCGGAGGAGGAGATTGTTGGGGTCCAGTCTGTATTTGGTAAATTTTAGAGCCTAAATATGGTGAAAGATTTGATTTGATATAATTTAAAAATCTAGATTTGATTAGATTTCAAATTTGTATGAAATATTTAATTTGACCATATTTGGACGTCCATAATTGGTGTTGGAATATTTTAGGTGGAATATGATTCTTATTTTAAGGTTTTCTATTTAAGAAATCTGATTATGACCTAAACTAGGATTTCTCATCCTATAAATATAGGAGGAGGGTGGAGGCACAAAGTATAGCACAAGTTGGAGATTCGTGGTGTTCGTCCAGAGAAAATCTAAGAGAAAGTTCGTACTTTGCTCTTAGGACTTCGCTATCCAAGATAGAAGGAAGGAAGAGATATGATCGAGGAGTCGTCGCCTTCGCTCAGGGAGATTGCTACGGGATGGTGAGTGATTTCAATTGTAATATCTTTCTTTTCTTCTTGAGTGTGTTGAGGGGGTTGAATCTATTAGGGCAAAGGGTTCAATATTGATTTTGTCAATCTTGTAATTTCATCTGAGTTATAAGTGTTGGGATTTGTCCAGGTGACGTAGTCACCGCCATATACTTATCTTTATTTGTGCTTGGTGTTCGTTAGACAGGAGTTGGTTATATCAGATGGGTTGGCCTAAAGTTTCCGCTGCGGGCACTCTCAGACGCGGTGTCGGAACAACTTGCAGGACGTGTCCGATTCCCAACAGAGTGTTTATCGATTAGGGGATGTCTAACCTCTTCAGAAAATTGGGATGGAGTCAAGTTGTGCTTGTGACACTCCATCCTAGTTAGACTCATTTCTAGTTAGACTGCAGCCACAACTTGGTACAAAGATGTTATGTTTGAACAATTGATCAGTTGATAACAAACGCTTCTACGGTTCTACCTACATAGTATAGACAAAGAACTCCCAAGAACTAGCTCCCATACAGGAGAGAACAATAAAAACATCCACATCTCTAAGATTTCAACTATAAAGATGGTCTCGGCCGATTCAAAAATTCTTTTGTCCTTGAATGACAAAACAAAATATACAGTTGGTTTTTCATTCCTTTGTTTCTCGACGGCCACTTTGGTGTCTTTTGTTTCCACCTTTCGACTCCACTGTTTTTATATCATCCTCGATGACATATTGAACAAATGAGGCAGACCAATTCTGTTGTCCGATTTTGTGATGATTTTTCTTCTTCTAGCATTTCGATTGGCCTTGCTTGTCCAAAAGGAAACTTCTAACACTAAATCTCAAATTATCAATTAGGTTTGGTTATTTTCTGTTGGACTTTGTGGCCAATGGTATATCTTCTTTTGTACGTTTTATAACTTCTTAGTTTTTTACTTTGGATCATATAGAAGGCTTGTTCCATCCTCAATGGTAAAAAAAAAACAAGAGATTTAATTTAGACTTAGACCATAGATTATGCTTCTACTAAAAAATATATTATACAGAAGGAACTTTTCATTATTGTTATTTTCTATTTGAGTCTTATGTTACACGGACATGGCAAAAATGTGTTTGTACCCAAATCCGTGTCCGTTTCATGCAACATGCTTTCCTTATTATACCAATTTCAAATTTTTTATATCCGGTATCCATACTCGTGCCAACATAGTTTTGAACATTGTTCTTATCCTAGTGGTATGCAAGGATAAAAAGTAAAATTAAAGGAAAATACCATGAAACACAAGGGGAGATTCATCTTCACCATTTTTCCTCTTAAAAAAAAAAAAAAAAAAAAAAAAACCCCAACGGGCATTTCAGGAAGAGGTGCTCTGCTTTTCTTTTGGACACTGTAGAAGTGCGTAATTCTTCCCGGGAGATTCATCTTCACCATTTTTACTCTTCAACAAAAAAAAAAAAAAAAAAAATCCGCCAGGCATTTCAGGAAGAGGTGCTCTTTCTTTTCTTTTGGACACTGTAAAAGTGCATAATTCTACCCTCTACTGAACTTAACGCTCTCAGGTTCTCCTTTTAAGTTTTTTTTTTTTTCCAAAATACAGAACACCATGTATTCAGATTCTCTTCATCTTACTCTAGGTTCTGTTCATTATATCGATCGTCTTGTGTATCATTGCGGCCATCTCGTTTGGTTGAATTTTGGCCATGTTAGAAGATTGCTAAGTCCTTCTAAATGTTTTTTGTCACAATAGATACAGCCTACTTGTGCATCATAGTGCCGAGGAACTCAGAGCTTTTGGCCTGACCGAAGCAATGTTGAACGATCAAATGTGGTACGAAGAAATTTACATTAAACTTACATATTTCATAAAGCTGCTCCTCTAGAAAATGCTATACCTACAAGACTGGTTGCTCATAAATGTTCTTTCTGACTATTTATACTTAAAACTGCAGGCAGAAGTTTGCGAAGCCAGGCGAATTGAACTATGATTGCATGATAACAAACAGCTTCTTCTCACATTTTGGTTAGCCGTTTCAAATTTTTTTTTTTTTTGATTGCTTCTTTCAAGAATTCATCTGTGCCAAACATAACATCCTCTAGGATATAACCCCCAATTGCTGTAAGCAGATTGTTGTGATGCAAATATATCAAGGCATAATATCTTTTTCGACGGTCATGAGCAAGATTGCAGATTGTAGAGGAGTTTGATGATGGAAATGGAGAAATATCAAAAAGAAAAGATTCAGCAGTGTTAATAGGTTCTTGTACTGGGAAAATAAAAAAAGGTGAGAGATAAAAGGAACGTTAAGTTGTCCATCCTATACTTTTAAACCTAAATGAAGTTCACAATTGAATATGTATAATAGACCTTACATCTTGGTTATACTATTTCTTTGTTAAAGTGATTTTGATGTAATATGAAGATCAATATGAAATGGTATTTGTAGTCCCTATAAATACAGTACAAGGGAAACATTCATAAAAACATTACAGTACAAAGAGAAACATTCTTAAAATTGTTTATACTCATTTACTATTTATCTGTTCTTAAGAATTGCTGGAAAACTGAAGTCTCTCCAAATGGTTTAAAGAGCATCAACAAGACTTCTCATGTCAAGGGTGTTGGTGTTTTTCACTTTGCTTTGGGAGTTTTAGTCCCACATTGAAAAATCACCAATGTGTATATCTCAATATATAGCTTTGTTTAGTATTAGTATATGCACATGGGGTGGTGGTCCATGTTGGTTGACTTTCCTAGAGGGATTAAGTATGAACCTCATTATGACAATCTTTATTTTGTCACCACCTTTGAATTTTTTTTCTTAGGAGTTATAAGTCCCAAAGCGACTTGGACTCGGGCTTAAGGGCACAAAGTGGCACTTTTTTGGCGCACTTTGCACTTAGCATGGTGCTCGTGCGCTCCTTTTATGCGTGCCTGGCCCAACAAGTTAGCTTGAGCGAGTCAAGGACATGGACTGTTGTTGGCGGCTCAGTGCGGCGCAGGCGGCGCATGGTTCTCTGTGCCATGCGGTTGCAAGCTTTTGGTGCCTGGCGGCGCTGTCTGCTCTGTGCAGTACAACGCGCAGGCGGCTCGTGGCTCTCTGTGCTATGCGGCTGCAGCTTTCGGCGCCTGACGGCGTTGACTGCTTTGTGCAGTACATCGGCGCATGCGGCCCGGTTTTTTTCTCAGGCCACATGGAAACTGAAATTCTCTTTAAATAGAGGCTCTATTCTTTCATTTGGGTGGTTGAAAAAATTGAAAGAGAGAAAAACCGAGAGCACCAGCAGGACCTGCGGCAGCAGTTAGCATCCTTCCAAAGGAATCTTTCGAGTGATCCGAAGGTGACTAAGAATGTTCCAGAAGTTCTCGTGTGAACTTGCTGGATCCTGGGGGCAGATCGTTGTATAGCACGAATTTTGCCTTGAGCTCTGGTGGTTTTGATCACCCCAGCAGGAGTTTCCTTTTTTGTATTTATGTTCTTGTTCCCGTTCTTCTCGGTGTAGCGTATGCGAACGTAAAGAGAACAACGGTTTTCTGATTCTTGTTGTATTTATATTTTCTTTGGGTTGTCAGTTTGTAACATGTTCCTAGTTTAGTGCTTCTGTGGGGTTGTGTGTCACTGTAGAGGAACTCTTGTGTGAATCTCAGTGCACCAACTTCTCTTCTGGAGTTTTTAGAGATGAACTATTGTGTGAGTCTCTACTTTGTGGCTACCTCTTCTTCTTTGATTTGACTTCTGGACTAACAATCTCAAGGCAAGATTCGACTTAGAATGGACAACCGCTCAAACCTTTTCGATTCTAGCTTTCACAAGCTTGAGAAGTTTGATGGCGAACACTACAACATTTGGAAGAGGAAGATCTTATTGAATCTTCGTCTTGTCAAAGTTGCTTATGTGTTGGTTGATCCTGAACCTACCATTCCCGAAGATGGAGGAGAGATTGCAGTTGGTGTGGCGCAGGACGCGCACTCCAAGTGGAAGGAAGACAACGACCTCTACAGGTTGTTGATTCTCAATGCTATGGACGACTCGATGGTAGAGTCCTACAACAAGAAGGAGAATGCAAGAGATGTCCAGGAATCTCTTGAGAAACACTATAAAACTGACGAGAAAATGTCTAAAATCCATCTCGTCGAGAAGTTCTTCACTTTGCAATTTGAGGACGAGAATGTGATGTTACCACAAGTTAAGAAACTTCTGAAGATGCAGCAGAAACTGGAGGAAGTGGGCATGAAGCAGGAAGACAAATTTATGGTGGGGGCTATCGTCACCAAACTTCCTCCAGGCCGGATCATGTTTAAGACTGAGATATACCGTAAAAAGATGGAGATCCAGCTCGAAGATCTTCTTCACTGGATTCACATTGAAGATGAAGCCAGGGGGCAACTGAAGTTGGAATCTTTGTCCAAGCATTTAGCTAATGCCAACATGGTACATGCTAGTGACTCTAAAGGGAAGCATGAATTTCCCTACAAGAAGAAAAAGAAGGACTTCAACCAGCTGAAGGTGAAGTCGTCTCAGTTCAAGCCAAAGCCGAAGACTGATGTGACATGCTATAACTATGGCAAGAAGGGTCACTACAAGAGCGACTGCAGGTCGAAGCCTAAACCGAAAGAGCAAGGTGAGCTTAACCTATTTGCTATGATTGCACAGGTTGAGTCATATGGCGTGGACACTGACTGGTGGGTGGATACTGGTGCATCTTGCCACGTGTGCTTTAGGAAGGAGATGTTCGCCAAGTATGAGCCTACCTCTGAGAAAGTCTCGATGGCGGATAAGTCTCAAGTTACAATACTGGAGATCGGGATGGTAGTACTGAAGCTGACTTCTGAAAAGTCACTTACACTGGAGGATGTGAAGCACGTACCAATGATCACCAAGAATCTGATTTTTGGGAGTCTGTTGTGCAAGGCGGGCCTGATGATGGATATAATGCCGGTCGGATGGTGATGTACTACAAAGGAACATACTTCGGAAAAGCTTTCTGTACCGAAGGGATGTTTAAATTGCAGCTTGTAACTCCTTCTGTTTGTATCAATGCAGTCTATACTTCTGGTTATTCTCTTGAGTTGTGGCATAATAGACTAGGACATGTGCATTATAAATGCATTAACAAGGTGTCTAGTCTAGGCCTTATCTCCAAATGTGGGGGTAATAAAGTGGAAAAATGTGAAGTCTGTGCACAAACGAAGATCATCAGGAAGCCGTTCAGAAGAGTGAACCGAAGCACAGATCTTTAGGAGTTGGTACACTCAGATATCTGTGACTTCAAACAATTTTACACAAAAGCCGGAATGAAGTATTTTATCACTTTCATTGATGATTTCTCGAAGTACGTTTTCGTATATCTTCTCAAGTCGAAAGATGAAGCGTTCGAGAAGTTCAAGGACTTCAAGGCTGAAGCATAATGTCAAACCGGTCAACAACTCAAAAGACTCAGAAGCGATCGAGGCAAAGAATATCGTTCCTTGGAATTTGCTTCGTTCTGCAAAGAACATAGAATTGTCAACGAAACCACTGTACCGTATTATCCCCAATCTAATGGTGTAGCAGAAAGGAAGAACATGACGTTGACAGAGATGATGAACTCCATGTTGCTGACAGCAGGACTTCCAAAGTGCTTCTGGGGAGAAGCAACGCTTACGGTTACGTTTATTCTGAAAAGAGTACCATTCGCGACATCTGACATTACTCCTCATGAACTCTAGTTCAAGGTCAGACCCAACTTGAATGTCATTCGAGTGTGGGGGTGTCTGGCGTATGTGAAGCTTCTAGACCTCAAGATTCAGAAGCTGGGAACGAGAACTACGAGGACCATATTTCTGGGCTATGCTGATAAGAGTGATGCTCGGAGGTTCTTTGATCTTGAATCTAATTATATCATAGAATCTCGCAACGCGAAATTATTTGAAGACAAGTTTGCTAGGCACAAGAATGTTGTTCTCGCGGATGTCCCTGATAATGTTGCTAGCACGGACGAGGCAAGTACCTCTCAAAGAGTAGTAGTTCAAAAAGAAGTTGTCGTTGATGAGACAACATTTGAACCAGAACCCGCTGAGCCGAGAGCAAAGCGAGTGAGGAGGCCGAAGGACTTCAGAGAAGATTTTGTTACTTATCATGTGGAAGCTGATCCGCTTACCTATGATGAAGCAATGAAGACCATAGATGCTATTTTCTGGAAAGAGGCTATCCATGACGAGTTTGACTCGATAACTTCTAATAATACTTAGAAGTTAGTCGATCTGCCTGAAGGAGCTAAACCCATCGGATGCAAGTGGATCTTTAAGAAGAAGATGAAAGAAGACGAAACTGTTGACAAGTTCAAGGCCAGGCTAGTGGTCAAGGGATTTTCTCAGATACAGGGGGTTGACTATTTCGATACCTATGCTCCCGTTGTACGGATGACTACTATCAGGATGCTGATTATTCTAGGTGCTATTCACAGAATGGTGATTCATCAGATGAATGTCAAGACAATATTTCTGAATGGTGAACTGACTGAGAAGATTTACATGCAGCAGCTAGAAGGGTTTGTCATCAAAGGTCTTGAAGACAAAATATACAAACTGGTGAAATCTCTGTATGGTCTGAAGCAAAATCCCAAATTGTGGCACGCAAATTTTGACAAAGTTATCAGATCAAATGGCTACAAGGTCAAAAAACTGATAAGTGTGTGTACACGAAGTTCGCTGGAGATAGATGTGTCATCGTTTGTCTTTATGTGGACGACATGCTAATCCTAGGCACGGATGAAGAATGTGTCACTAGAACAAAGATGTTCCTATTATCTAAATTCAGTATGAAGGACATGGGATATGCAGATGTCATCCTTAGGATTAAGATAATCCGGACGGAAGCTGGGCTTGCTCTATCACAAGCTCACTACATGAAAAAAATGCTCACACGCTATGGATATCAGGATCTTCCAAGGATCGATACTCCATATAGGTGTGACAAGAAACTGAAGCCTAACCCAGGAAAAAACGTCAGACAGTTGGAGTATTCTAGCGTCATCGAGAACTTGATGTATGCTACAAATGCCACTAGGCCTGACATTGCTTTTGCTGTGGGGATGCTGAGTAGATTCACGAGTAACCCAGGTGTTGAACACTGGAAAGATGTAAAGAGGGTGATGTGATACCTCAAGAAGACTCAAAAGTTTGCACTTTACTACATCAAAGATCCAGCAGTGGTAGAGGGCTTCAGTGATGCTAGTTATTGCTCAGAAGAAGAAGCTAGAGATCCACAGGAGGATACGTTTTCTCAATAGGAGCAGCAGTGATATCGTGGAAGTCGAAGAAGCAGACTATGCTCTCACGCTCATCGATGGAGTTTGAGTTCTATGCACTTGCAGCTGCATCAGATGAAGCAGAATGGCTTCGGGATCTCATGTACAATCTTCCAATGGTTGGTGTGCAAATTTTGGCTGTACCGATATACTGCGACAACCAGGCAGCTGCAGCAGTAGCATCTAATAATCTCTTCAATGGAAAGAAGAGAACTGTGCGGCTTCGGCACAGAGCACTGAACAACCTCATTAAAACTGGTGTCATTGCAGTGGTGGATGATCGGAGTCAGGAGAACCTGGCGGATCCATTCACTAAAGGTCTCGGGCGCCAGCTAGTCGAAGAACATCAAGTAAAATGGGTTTGAATGACCTCTGATATTGTGTCTTTATAATCCTACCAATAAGATTTTTTGCTATTAGTTCAAAGAGAAATCTATTGGGCATCTAGCTTTTAGTTCAAGGGAGGACCACTAACTGAAAAAATATCAGGTACAGTGGGTAGTCCTTATGGACAATGTGAAATACGTACCCGAAACCACTGTAGTCTACTATTTTGTTCTATAGAACAATTTCTGTGTAAGGTTGGCTTCGACTCCTTAATGAGTTCTCGGACAGAGTGAATGTCCGGCGTGCGCTGCAGGAAGCACGTGTAGTTCAGCACTACAAGGGACTTGTATCCCATGCTATAGTGGTGTGACACCACGATGAGGTAAAAGATGTAAAGCTTCGATTGCGAGCCATGTCACAGCGGCAGTAGCACCGCAAATATGCATGTAGCCTAATGCTGGAAAGATAGAGAGTTGTAGCACATCACTACTAAGAGGCCGATGACCTCATGCTACAGTGGGTGACACCACATGAGGTAGTTAACCTCGGCTTCGAGCCATGTCACAACAGCGTAGCACCGCATGGAAGCGCAAGGCTTCATACTGGGATGTAGTACAACACTACTAAGAGGCTAGTGACCTCATCTACTGTGGGTGACACCACATGAGGTAGTTAACCTCGGCTACGAGCTATGTCACAGCGGCGTAGCACCGCACGGAAGCGCAATACTTCATGCTGGAAAATATTAAACTCTCTTAAAAAGATAACTCACCTAAGTGTATGTAGAGAGATATAGGCCGTCTCTTGAGGGTAAACTTGTAGACACCCAAGATACATACACCGAAATTAGGTCAGCACAATGCCTTTAATGTGCAACTGGAGGCACAGATGATGTTATTGTGCGAGTGGAAAGAACAACAACTATGGTTCAAAATTCAAGACATAGTCCATTCTTGTATCGTACTGTTGTTTGACCCATGCGGGAAGATTCAAGTCGTGGGCGACATCTGTAGTGTCCCGCTCCGCGTTGGCACTATGTACAAGAGATATCGGTTTGCTGACTCGAGTATAAGTCTTCTTGGAGAGTTCCCTATCGAAACACAAGACGATTGATCTAGGTGAGTAGGCAGAACTTCGTTCTCTGATTCTTGCACGCCTTAATAATGAATCTGAGTTTTTGAAATGCTTGTTTGCTTAATAAGATAAAGTTTGCATGAATGATAGAACGAGAACCTGCCTGCCTAAAAGAGATAGAATATTTGCCATGCTAAGTATAAGAAAGAAATGTTGCATGTTAGTTACACTGACACAACTATCAAACGAACATTGCCATGGTAAAGAAAGAAAGAGTAGAACTGCATGCTTAACTTGTAGAGATAAATCGACCCTTGCCATGCATGCTTATATTAAAGATCGTTAATATGTTTGCTTGTCATCGTATATATAATTGCTTGTCTTGGATGCAAAAGCTTGATGGAATGTATTCTTGTTTTGTTATAAGAGTAAATGGCTTGTCTTGTTTGAGAAGAGACTAGTAGTCCGCCCTGATGTTCCGGTCCTACGGGATCTAGGGGGTGCGACTATTAGATAAGAGATAGATGGATTGAATGCGTGTATTGTCACGTTGTGTTATAATTGTGATATGCTTGTTATTGAGGAGCTTGCGGGGGATGAAGGCTAAACGACAAGTTGGAGACTAATAGTGCGTCCTGATGTTCCGGTCCTACGGGATCTAGGGGGCGTGGCTATTAGAATGGTGGATGGAGATTGATGGGGTGAGACTAATAGTGCGTTCTGAAGTTCCGGTCCTACATGATCTAGGGGGACGTTGCTATTAGATGGGAGGCGGTGCTTCTGTTGGGAAGAGTTTGAGTTTGTGTTAGAGAAGTTAGCTTGTTCATGGAGATACCTGCATTTAGGTAGTTAGGGCACATGCTAGGCTAGCCTTCTTGCATACCTAACTGTTTGATGCAGAGACGGACAGGAAAAGAGAACATGTTATATATATGCATATGTTGCTAACTTGTATGTCTGCTGTAGGGATAACCATTCGGCAAGGGGTAAGAACACAAAGAGTATATATATAGCCTGCTTGTTCATGATCATATGCATATTAGAGTTTATCTGATAGTGTTCCATGCATTTGCATCGGTCGGACAATGGCTATTAGTGCAGAGCTGAACCTTGGCTACGGCTGCTATTTTGAGCGTATTTTAGTGAAGAGCAACCATGGGTCACAACTTCTAATAGCATCAGATAAAAAAGTCATTGGTTAGCTGGATTACCGCTACTGATCCTGAGTTTCTCGGAGACCGAAATATTATATATAGTTCCTCTTGTTTGCTTGATTGAAAGATAGTCCACTAAATGCTGCATTTTCCCTAGAGCCTTTGAGTATAGCTCACGAGACACGCTGCACACACGCTGATTGGTACATCGTGCTTGAACTGTTTGCCTTGTATGCTTGGTTGTATTGAACTGGATTTCGATTTCAAAGATATTTTTAAAAGAAGTAATATGACTCTGTTCCCGTACTGCATGTAACGAACCTAGGTAAAACTAGAAAGATCACTAGTAATGCAATATTTTATAACATAATTATTTAGTATTGGTTCTAGTGAATGTTGCTTCTGTTCGTTGATTTTATATTCACCAGTACTTTCTCCAAAGTGCTGACCCACCAACAGTTTGCTTGTTTGCAGTTGCTGGATCGTCCGAGGAAGCGATAGCGGTGCCTCATCCACACGACCCAAAAATCTAGAGTCGATGACTTGAGCCGTATCGATTATTTTGAGCTGTTTTTTTATAGAGGGACATAATGTATGGAATGATGCCATTATATTCAGAGAACATCGTGCCTTGTTCTTTGTCCCGTATACTCAGATGGATTTATTGTTTGCAACACTGTCCCTCCGTTGTGTACCCGATCGATTCGATGATAGCCACAACTTTAACGATGTTGTCTTGTGCGGGCGCAACCCCAGGCTCGCACGACATCACGTCCCGATGGAAACGATCGTCCCGCGGGAGCGCTGGCGCGGTGATTCGCGTCCGGCGGGAACGGCCGATTCTTGCAGGAGATCGGGACGTGACAAAGTCTATCCTAATGCATGATGAGTAATCACTGTGAGGAACGCTCGACCATATATTGTGATATATGTGGGGGATCGTTGGTATTTTTTACTTTGTTTTGGGAGTTTTAGTCCCACATTGGAAAACTACCAATGTGTATATCTCAATATATAGCTTTGCTTAGTATTGGTATATGCACATGGGATGGTGGCCCATGTGGATTGACTTTCTTAGAGGGATTAACTGTGAACCCCATTATGACAATCTTTATTTTGTCACCACCTTTGGAAAGTTTTTCTTAGGAGCTAAGTCCCAAAGGGGCTTAGCGACTCGGACTCGGACTCAGGTTCAAGGGCGCAAAGTGGCGCTTTATTGGCGCACTTTGCACTTAGCACGTCAGCATCGTCGCATGATGCTATGCGGCCAGGTGCGTATGCGGCCAGGTGCGCATGCGGCTAGGAGCGCATGCGGCTAGGGGCCATGCGGCCAGGGGCGCATTCGGCCAGGTGCCCATGCGGTTAGGAGCCTTGCGGCCTGGAGCTATGCGGCCAGGCGCTATACAGCAAGCAAGTTAGCTTGAGTTAGTTAAGGATAGGAACTGCTGTTGGCGGCTTGGTGCGGCGCAGGCGGCACGTGGTTCTCTTTGCCATGCGGCTGCAAGCTTTCGGCGCCTACACCGCGCAGGCGTCGCAGGCGGCTCGTGGCTCTCTGTACCATGCGGCTGCAGCTTTCGGCGCCTGACGACACCGTCTTCTATGTGCAGTACAGCGGCGCAGGCGGCGCATGAGGCCTAATTTTTTCTCAGGCCGTATAGAAGCTGAAATTCTCTTTAAATAGAGGCTCTCCTATTTCATTTGGGTGGTTGGAAAAATTGAGAGAGAAAAATCGAGAGCCCCAGCAGGACCTGCGATAACAGTTAGCATCATTCCAAAGGAATCTTTCGATTGATCCGAAGGTGACGAAGAGCGTTCAAGAAGTTCTCGTGTGAACTTGCTGGATCCCGGGGGCAGATCGTTGTATAGCGCGAATCTTGCCTTGAGCTCTAGTAATTTTGATCACCCCAGCAGGAATTTCCTTCTTTGTATTTCTGTTCTTGTTCCCGTTCTTCTCGGTGTAGCGTCTGCGAACGTAAAGAGAAGAACAATTTTCTGATTCTTATTGTATTTTTATTTTTTTGGGTTGTCAGTTTGTAACCTGTTCCTAGTTTAGTGCTTCTGTGGGGTTGTGTGTCACTATAGAGGAACTCTTGTGTGAATCTCAGTGCACCAACTTCTCTTCTGGAGTTTGTAGAGACGTACTCTTGTGTGAGTCTCTACTTTGTGGTTACCTTTTCTTCTTTGATCTGACTTCGGGACTAACAAAGGGAACCATTGATGGAACATATGCGGCTGACTTAAGATGTCAGAATTGGGTTTACAAGTATTCGACACGAGATCTTGATTAAATAGCATATAGTTTTTCAAGACAATATATGGTTTTACATATCAATGTGAAATAATGGGATAAAGATTGGAATTGTTCTTGTATTTCTTTTGCCTCAAATGACTGAGCTTTATACAGAATGACAAAAACTAAAGATAAGAAAGAGTAACAATGGAAAAGATATACTCACTATCTATCCTAACAATATCAATATTTCCAATAACAATAACTAACATTATCTCCAATACTTCCCCACAAGTTGGAGCATGGAGATCAATAATGCCCAACTTGGGAAGGAGATTACTAAACGACTGACGACCTAACGCCTTGGTGAACATGTGTGCCGGTTGCTCTGCAGAAGGAAGATGAGAAGTCGCAATTGTGCCTGCAAGGACTAAGTCACGAACTAAGTGACAGTCGATCTCAATATGCTTGGTGCGCTCATGAAAGACATGATTCACAATGATGTGAAGAGCAGCCCGACTCTCGCAAAAGAGTCTAACCGGAGTAGAATGCGTGTCACTACCACATTTCAGAATAAAAATATTTTTGTCTTTTTATTTATTTAATTTAATGTGTTAATATTGTATGATATTTATTTATATTTAATTGCTGTGATTTTATTTGATTGATTGTACCTTACCTTTGCCTCGATAATTGGAGCACTACTCTAGCCATTGCCTTCCTACAAATTTCACACCCTTGTCCTTGACGTACCAGCTTTCTATTATGATCTTGTGTGACTTATAACTATGCCCTTGTGTGCTTTACTTTAGTCGCACAATATTCGTTGCAAACAATTATATTTAATTCTATATAAATTTAACTTTACATCTTTGTGCATTCCAATTGAAATTGGAGACACAATCTCGACCCATTTTGTGCAACCCAAATTATGATAATATTTTATTCTGAGTCTTTTTATTTATGACACTTGTGTTCCACCTTATTCTAGTCCCATGTACTTCCAATTAATTTTAGAACACCAATTATATTAATTTTAATTAATTAATCCAAAATCTCACATTGTGCAATTTTTTAATTGTTGGACACTTTTATGCAAAAGTGCATTGAGGTGTCTACACCCCATTGGACCAACACATGAAGAAACCCTATTTTCTTTCATGTGAATTTTTTTCATAATTTTGGAGTGTGTAACACTCAACATCAACCCCTCATCAAACCTTTGCCTTCCATTTTGAAACAATGCAAATCCTAACCTTTGAAATATCTACATGAAAAGCCAAAACCCAATTCCAAGGAGTGTTGACCGGCCCAACTACCTAGGTCAACACCCAAACCCTCTTCACACACACACACACACACACACACACACACATATATATATATATATATATAATTTTTCCTTATTTTCATTCACACCTAAACCCTAACCAACACAGCCGACTTCCTATTCACCATCACCCCTCCCGTTCATCATCTCCCGCCTGAAGTCGACCAGAGCTGTTCACTGCCTCCCTTCGTTATCATCATCGTCTACATCGTTCGACCGTCGGATCCCGACCGCCTGTACGCCACCACAGCCGACTCCTCCATCCCGCCTAAACCGCTGAACGTCCCCTCACGATCGCCTGAAGCCGACGACAGCCCGCCACCATCCATCACCCGTCGACACCACCCATCCCTCCTTGACTGAACACCGCGGCCACCATCCCGCCAACGACGCTGAACCACCACCCGACTACACCCACCTGAACCCGGCGAACCCGACCGCCTGAACCACCATCTCCCTCTCTCTGTACACGCCTCCACCCTCCTTCTTGCTCGCAGGAAGCCCGCCGGACAGACCTCCTCCCGTCGACTCCACGTCTGAACCACGACTCGACGACTCGACGACTAGGCGACAGCAGCACCCTCCTCGTCGACTTTCCTCAACGACAGAACTTGCCGGATCCCCCTCGTTCACGTGTGCGCAGGTTCGAGTTGTTCCTTACATGTTTGTGTATATGCACGCGTGATTGATGTTAGGATTTTTGCGTGTTGCTTCATGCCAAGTTCGTTAGATATTGATTGCTAGACGTTATGCAAATAAACCAAACTCGTATGCGTATACGTACGCATATGCGTATAATAATCAATTTAGTATATATATATATTGTGCAAAATACTAGTTATGACTATATATGTATTTATACTATATGACCCTAGGTTAACTGTGGATTTTCCCGTATAATTGCATATACTATATGACCCTGAGGTTGTGAGTTGTCCGCCTTATGTACACTGACGTACTGGCGAGACATATGTTAGTGTTTGACTGTCTGATTGTGCACCGCATTTGAGGACGTGACACCCGTGCATCTAGACGCACACTTGACCCTGTTAGATGACAAGTAGCACCCCTAGCGTAGTCTCTAAGTTCAGTGTATTTGTGTGTATGTTAGTGTATCGACTGATTCTGTATTATTATCAAATAATGTCTATAGGACTGTTGGATTATTCAGACAAGACCTCGGAAACAGGATATTGGTATTGCCAGCAGATGACAACAGGTGAGTACATTCTCTGACTGTTTTCATTATATTAATTATCTCTATAATTCTAGTTGTATAACGTATATGATTCTGACACTATGTATACACGAGTTGGCATCATCGAGACCGATCACGAGGAGTCGTGATTGGAATCCATCGTGCTAGCTGGGGACGGAGAGATATTAGTAGATTATGTGATTATACCCAACTCTACATGCATCATAGCTCACACACACCTCACGTCGGTGCAGCCTGACCATTACATGCCTCATAGTCTGTTATGTATGATTAGCTTGACTATTGCTCGCATCATAGCTATCCGGATGGTTAGCCTGACCTTACATGAATCATAGCTAGTTATACATAGCAAGTCTGATCAGTCTCAAGTCGATCACATGATATGCTGATGTTTCAAACACTTAGCTAGATATTCTATACATGTATTTCCAGATCATAGTTCTAGCATTTCCTTATATTATAGTTATTGTTCTAGTATTCACTTATATTCCAGTTCATTGTTCTAGCATGCACTTGTATTTCTATTCATTGCTAGTTGTACCATTGATTATGACATATGCTCCAGTATTTCTATTTCCAGTATTTTATTATCTCCAGTATTTCTTATTGCCAGTATTTATATCCATCTTGTATTTTTTTACACTGTATTATAGTTTTTGTCAATATATGTGGAACTGCTGTTAGTGCTTGTACTTCGCTCCAATCCTGACTGGATATTTTTTTCAGAGGATCTTGAGGATTTCTGTCCTACACATTATGGACCAGGTATAGACGCAGACTACACACCAGAGATATTAAAGGAGTCTATTCCATTAGAGGAGACACTACCTGCAGCTGTTTAGACGACATTTATCTTATGCATTTGAGACTTATTTTGAGGTTATTTTAGTTATGTTGAGACTTATGCAGAGTTTAATTTGAGACTTGTGGAGACTTATTATGTTGGACAGCTAGACTGTGGTTTATCTCTATTTTGAGACATTGTGTTTGACTATGTCATTCTTTCTTATCTTTTATCGTGCCATTTATATTCTTATAGCTATTGTGATTGAGTATACATTATGAGATGTTGAGAGATGTTTATTTCATTGTACTCCTTATGGAGTTGATATCATTGACAGGTTGTGAGTTATGTTTAGTATATTATTAAGACCTAGACAGCGTTCTACCACCGATGCTGCGGCGTAGGCTGGACGTACCCACGACTCATGCCCAAATTTTGGGTGCGGGTCGTGACACATTTTTAGTGGTAGCCCATGCAGGTCTAGCTTGACAAGATGTACGATATCGTGGTAGTGCGACAACTTAGTTGTACTACTGCGAGCCTGCGATATGATATAGGAAATATGATTTAGGATGAGGGTATGCTCCATCACAACTAGAAAATTCTGATCTTTACAATTCTATTCTGAGTGATTACTTCCTTTGGAATTTGCTGTCCTTCCTTGATGATATCATATCTATTACCTTAATTGATTCTTTTCAATATGTCATCAGGATGCCGCCGAAAACTAGGTCTTTGAGACTGGGAGCAGCAGCTTCAGAGAGGTCTGCCACCTCTCGACCTGACGAACAGACATCTGGAGTTCCTCCTACATCTCATGTTCATGTGGGAGTATCTGCAGCTGTTGGGATTCCTCCTCCACCTGTTCAGAGGATTGCCCCAGCTGTGACGGACAACCTTCCACAACCACCGACTCCGAATCCCGGAGGTATGCCCACTAACGGGGCACAGATATTCACATTTATCCAAGGCATGTTAGAGACCCAGAGAGTGACAGCAGAAGCTCAGCGTATTCAAGCTGAGGCTCAGAGGGTGCAGGCAGAAGCACACCAAGCACAGACAGAGCTGATGAGAGAGAGCATGGAGAATGCTCATCAGGTGGCTCTCCAGGCTGTGGAGAGAGTAGCACGACAACCGCAGCATCCTGGCCAGCAGCACCAGAGGTCAGGTACTATAGTGGACTTTAAGAGGACGATGCCTCGAGAGTTCAAAGGCACCGAAGGAATACTCTATGCTGATGACTGGCTAGAGGATATAGAGAGGAACTTGCGTTTGGCGCAGATTTCGGAGATTCTCCAGATCGAGGCCGCTGGCAGTCAGATGTTTGATATCGCGCTGACATGGTATCGTACAGAGCCGAGACTCACTGACGAAGGACTTACTTGGGAGGCCTTCAAGGAGCTCTTCAAGGAGAAGTTCTTTCCTGACGTAGCGTTGGGAGCATTGGAAAGTCAGTTCCATGACTTAGTCCAAGGGAGCATGTCAGTCGAAGAATACGTCGCGGAGTTTTGCCGATTGAGTCGATTTGCACCATCGATGATTCGAGACCCAGGAGACCGAGCACAGAAATTCAGGAAGGGATTGAACAGAGAGATCAGTCTCGTACGTCGGGACGACGTACTACTACATTTGAGGGTATTCTGATGGATGCCCAGATTGTTGAAGATGACTTGGACCTCAGGCCCAAGAGAGGACGCGACACTTCTGGAGGAACAAGTGGTAACACAGGACCGGCCAAGCGCCCACACTTTCAACAACAACAGAGGTCATACCAGCAGCAACATCAGCAGCACCAGGCACCAGTTCGAGGACACATCCAACAGCAGCAGCCACAGAGACAGAATCAGCCCGTTGCCCAGTGTGCGTATTACGGGAAGATGGGACATATCAGAGACATCTGCAGGAAGAGATTGGGTACATACTTGTCCTGTGGATCGTCAGCACATCAGCTGAGGGACTGCCCATCTATTAAGACTCGTCAGGGTGGAACAGCCGCTCAGAGAGGACCAGTCAGAGTACCTACTGTACCAGGAGGCCAGCAGAGGGGACCTCCACTTCCACCACAGCAGCAGAGGTTTGCCCAGCACCAACAACAACAGAGAGGAGCACCACAGGGACGCGCATACGCCATGACGATTGAGGAGGCCGAGCCAGCTGGAGACGTGATTTCAGGTTCAGTTTCTCTCGATTCTATTCCATCACTTGCATTATTTGATTCTGGCGCTTTCCATACTTTCGTATCTGTATCTTATGCTCTTAAGCATCGTTTAGAAATGGAATCGTTAGATAGGACTTACAAGATCACGAATGGAGGAGGCATTATCCTAGTCCGTAATTATTGCAAGGATCGGAAAGTATCATTGGGAGGCCGAGAGTTGAGCGTGAGTTTACTCGTCATGCCACTTTCGGGATACGACATTGTACTCGAAATGGACTGGTTGAGTAGACACCATGCTACTATAGATTGTCACGGAGGCAGAGTAATATTTCAACCACCAGGCGAGCCAAAGTTTGAGGTCGCCAGAGGAGCAGCAAAGCAGAGGCACTTTTTGTGGAGCCAGGAAAGAAGAAGAGGAGATACCACATCCTCTGATATCGGAGTTCCTGGATGTATTTCTAGAAGAGTTGCCAGGCTTGTCGCCAGACAGAGATGTTAAATTCTCTATAGACTTGGTACCAGGAGCGGAGCCCATTTCACAACATGTCTATAGAGTCAACAACAGCGAGCTGGTAGAACTGAAGAAGCAAGTTGAGGAACTGCAGGACAAAGGTTTCATCAGATCTGGTTCATCACCATGGGGAGCTCCGGTATTGTTTGTACCAAAGAAGGACGGCACGGTACGCATGTGTATTGATTATAGAGCTCTAAACAACCTCACTATTAAGAACAAATATCCGCTGTCGAGGATAGATGATCTTTTCAAATCAATTGAGTGGAGCGAAGGTATTTTCAAAGATAGACTTGAGGTCAGGCTATCACCAGGTGAAGGTGAAGAGAGAATACATACCGAAGACAGCTTTTCGGACCAAATATGGCCAGTTTGAATTTACGGTAATGCCGTTTGGTTTAACCAATGCACCAGCAGTATTCATGAACTTAATGAATAAGGTATTCCACCAGTACCTTAACAAGTTCATAGTGGTGTTCATCGACGACATTCTTGTGTATTCGAAGACCCCAGAGGAGCACGAAGAGCACCTGAGGATGGTCTTGGAGACTCTCAGGAAAAAGGAGTTGTACGGGAAGCTCTCAAAGTGTGAGTTCTTCCTTGACAAGGTTGAATTTTTTGGACATATGGTAACGGGTGACGGAATTTCAGTTAATCCAAAGAAGATCGAGGCAGTGGAGTCATGGGCTACCCCCAGTTCGGTAGCTGTGATCAGGAGCTTTCTCGGACTAGCATGATACTACAGGAGGTTCGTACAAGACTTCTCCAAGATTGCAGAGCCGATGACTAGGCTGACCAAGAAAGATGTAGATTTTGTCTGGACAGAGGAATGTCAGGCCGCGTTTGATGAGTTGAAGAAGAGATTGACGACAGTTCCGGTTTTGACGTTGCCATCTGGGACAGACGGATTCACTATCTACAGTGATCCTTCAGGAAAAGGTTTGGGATGCGTTCTTCAGTAACACGGGAAAGTAATTGCCTATGCTTCAAGATAATTATGCCCTCACGAAAAGAACTACCCCACCCACAATTTGGAGTTAGCAGCAGTTATCTTCGCTCTAAAGCTGTAGAAACACTATCTGTACGGAGAGCGTGTGGAAATCTTCACGGACCACAAGAGCTTGAAGTACGTGTTTACACAGAAGGAGCTAAATATGAGACAGAGTGTAATGCCCCGCTCCGCGTCGGCATTATGTATCAAGGTGAGTGGGCAGAACTTCGTTCTCTGATTCTTGCACGCCTTAATAATAATCTGAGTTTTTGCTTGCAATATTTTCATAAGAGAATGATAGAACCTGCCTTGCATGTTAATGAAACGAACTCACCTAGCTTGTCTTTGAAACGAATAAGTCTGCTTAACTAAGAATACTGAATCGCTTGTCTAAGAGTGCATGAACATGTTCACTATCGCCTATGCTCCGAGACAACCATATCGTGTGCGTGAATGTTTTCAAAATGATAAGGAGGCTTGCCTCGCAACAAGATTGTAGTCTGATGGTTCGTCTCGTCTGCATACTAGAGTTTATTTGATAGTGTTCCATGCATTCACATCGGTCGGACAATGGCTATTGGTGGAGAGCTGAACTGCATGTGTCACGGCTGCTACCATGATAGTGAAAAGCAACCATGAGTCACAGCTGCCATTAGCATCAGATAAAGAGTCATTGGTATGCTGGACCAACAACTGCCGATCCTGAGATACTCGGGGACCGCCCTGCATTTAGCTAGTTTATTGTGTTGGCTTGGATAGTGGACTGCCCCTAAGATGTGTATGTGTGTCTAGCTATATATTTGTCCCTAGAGTCTCACGAGACACGTTGCGCACACCCTGAAACAGAATGAATGGCTTGCTTGCTTATATTCAATATGAAACTCTGTTTTAAAAGATATTTCCAAAAATAATGTAATAAGACTCCGTTCTTCTGCTGCATAAAACGAACATAGGTAAAACTAGAAAGATCACTAGTAATGTAATATTTTATAACATGATTACTTAGTGTTGGTTTTAGTGAATGCTTGCTTCTGTTCAGTTATTTTATCTCACCAGTACTTATAAAAGTGCTGACCTACCAACAGTTTACTTCCTTGCAGGTACTGAATCGTTCGAGGGAGTGATAGGCGTGCCTCAGTCCCTAAGACCCGGAATCCTGGTTTCGATTGCCTTGAGTTGCTATCGTATAAAGGGGCATAATGTATGGAACGATGCCTTTGCTAAGAGAAATCCAGTCCCTCGATTTGTCCCAAAATACTCAGTTGGCTAAATGCATTGCATTGCAACAATGACCCTCCGCTGCTTACTCGATTGATGCGATGATAGCCAAACAAACTTAAACAATGAAGCCTTGTGCGGACACAACCCCAACCTCGTACGGCATCACGTCCCGGTATCAAACGGGCCACATTCCTTGCCCCGTCGGGAAGGCGCCGAGGTGCAATGATTCATGTCCGGTGCACCGAGGCATGGTGGTTCACGTTCGGTCCCGACGGCGGCGGGGAGAGGCGGTGGTTCGGGCGGCCCTCGGGGCCGGGGCGTGACATAATGGTATCAGAGCAGAATCGATCTCTTGGCCCAATTTTTGTTGCTATGACTCTGAGATATTATCGATATGGTATTGCAATAGAGCGTTCCATACAATAAGTCCATAGATATTCTCAAAGTACAAATATTTTCTTGACTTGAATTGCTTGATTGTTTCAATTGAGTACGGCGAGGGAAGAGGACTATCGCTGCTCGGAATATCGATAAGTTTATCCTTGAAGTTTCGAGGACGAAACTTTTTGTTGGTTGGTAAGTATATAATATCCCGCTCCGTATCGACATTATGTATCAAGGTGAGTGGGCAAAACTTCGTTCTCTGATTCTTGCATGCCTTAATAATAATCTGAGTTTTTGCTTGCAATATTTTTATAAGAGAATGATAGAACCTGCCTTGCATGTTAGTGAAACGAACTCATCTAGCTTATCTTTGAAACGAATAAGTCTGCTTAACTAAGAATCCTGAATCGCTTGTTTAAGAGTGCATGAACATGTTCACTATCGCCTATGCTCCGAGAGAACCATATCGTGTACCTGAATGTGTTCAAATGATAAGGTGGCTTACCCCGCAACAAGATTGTAGTCTGATGGTTCGTCTCGTCTGCATACTAGAGTTTATTTGATAGTGTTCCATGCATTCGCATCGGTCGAACAATGGCTATTGGTGGAAAACTGAACTACATGTGTCACGGCTGCTACCATGATAGTGAAAAGCAACAATGAGTCACAACTGCCATTAGCATCAGATAAAGAGTCATTGGTCTGCTGGACCAACAGCTGTCGATCCTGAGATACTCGGGGACCGTCCTGCATATAGCTAGTTCATTGTGTTGGCTTGGATAGAGGACTGCCCCTAAGATGTGTATGTGTGTCTAGCTATGAATTTGTCCCTAGAGTCTCACGAGACACGCTGCGCACACCCTGAAATAGAATGAACGGCTTGCTTGCTTATATTCAATATGAAACTCTGTTTTAAAAGATGTTTCCAAAAATAATGTAATATGACTCCGTTATTCTGCTGCATGAAACGAACATAGGTAAAACTAGAAAGATCACTAGTAATGTAATATTTTACAACATGATTACTTAGTGTTGGTTTTAGTGAATGCTTACTTCTGTTCAGTTGTTTTATCTCACCAGTACTTATAAAAGTGCTGACCCACCAACAGTTTACTTGCTTGTAGGTACTGGATCATCCGAGGGAGCGATAGGCGTGCCTCAGTCCCTAAGACCCGGAATCCTGGTTTTGATTGTCCGGAGTTGCTATCGTATAAAGGGGCATAATGTATGGAACGATGCCTTTGCTAAGAGAAACCCAGTCCCTTGATTTGTCCCAAAATACTCAGTTGGCTAAATGCATTGCATTGCAACAATGCCCCTCCGCTGCTTACTTGATTGATGCGATGATAGCCAAGCAAACTTAAACGATGAAGCCTTGTGCGGACGCAACCCCAGGCTCGCACGACATACGTCCGGTATCAAACGGGCCACATTCCTTGCCCCGTCGAAAGGCGCCGAGACACGATGATTCGCGTCCAGTCCCGGCGGCAGCGGGGAGAGGCGGTGGTCCGGGCGGCCCTCGGGGCCGGGGCGTGACACATAGAAGGTGGTTAGAGCTGATGAAAGACTTTGATATCTTATTACAGTACCACCCAAGAAATGCCAACGTAGTCGCCGATGCCTTGGGCAGGTATCCGATGGCTATGTACTTGACTACAAATAGACATTTATTGGACGATCTTGAGAGCTTGGGAATTGAAGTGCTAGTTCCAGGTGTTGAGATTCAGATGTGGGGATTGCAGATACAATCAGAACTGATGGACAGAATTAGAGCTGCACAGTTTGATGATGAGACTCTGAGGAGTATCAGGGCACAAGTTCAGACAGGATTGGCAGATGACTTCACTATTGCGGATGAGAGATCTTTACGGCATGGCACGAGGATGTGTGTGCCGAGTGGAGAGCTGCGCAAAGAGGTTTTGCATGAGGCACATCCCTCTCAGTACTCGATGCATCCCGGTGCCAACAAGTTGTATCGAGATTTGAGGAAGCACGTATGGTGGTCTGGTAGGAAGTGCGAGGTATCACGCTTCATATCCCGGTATTTAGTGTGCCAGCAGGTAAAGACAGATCGACAGAGGGCAGGTGGATTGCTTCAACCTTTACCCATTCCAGAATGGAAGTGGGAGCACGTGACTATGGACTTCGTTTCAGGGCTTCCACGTTCTCCAGGAGAAAATGACGCAATTTGGGTCATTGTGGATAGGTTGACCAAATCAGCCAACTTCTTACCATTCAAAATGGGTACATCGACAGAGAATCTAGCAGAGATGTACGTGCGACAGATTGTCAGATTACATGGAGTTCCTGTGAGTATCATCTCAGATCGGGATAGTCGTTTCACTTCTCATTTCTTGAGGAGTCTGCAGGCTAGCTTGGGCACTCAGATCAAGTTTAGTATCGCGTATCACCCCCAGACAGACGGGCAGTCTAAAAGGACTATTCAGACTCTTGAAGATATGTTACGCACTTGCGTTTTGGATCTCGGAGGATCTTGGGAGGATTATCTACATCTAGTAGAGTTTGCTTACAACAACAGCTACCAGGCCAGCATTGTGATTTCACCATTCGAGGTTTTATATGGACGGAGGTATCGTATACCGTTATCTTGGGATGATATCGGAGAAAGAGATATGTTAGGACCAGAAATGGTCGTGGATGCAGCAGAAAAGGTGAAACTCATCAGAGACAGACTACGAGTGGCGCAGGACAGATAACGACATTGGGCCGATAGCCACCGTAGACCCCTAGAGTTTCAGGTATAGGTTTTGTTATTTTTGGTTTGTGATTGTTTTATTTTAGATTGCGTGTTAAGATTGTTTGTTCTAGGTTGGCGATTTGGTATTCCTACGAATTTCTCCGACACGGGACACGATTCATTTTGGTAGAGACGAAAAGCTTAGTCCACGATACATTGGACCTTTCGGTATTCTTGCAAGGATCGGTGCAGTGGCCTATAGACTAGACTTGCCGCCTGCTCTAGATGGAGTGCATGACGTGTTCCATGTGTCACAGCTGAGACGGTACGTGGCAGATCCTAGTCACGTACTAGATCACTCGGAGATCGAGGTTGGACTGACTCTCAGCTATCCTTAACAGCCCGTGGAGATCTTGGACCGTAGAGAGAAGGTATTGCGGAACCCGACTATTCCCTTGGTTCGTGTTGCATGGAGACATCACTTTCCAGGCGAGTCAACCTGGGAGAGAGATGACGAAATGCGCGAGCAGTATCCATATCTCTTCGAGACTTGAGGTATAATTCTTTGTTTGATTGCTTGTTAATGTGCTAGTTTATTTTAATTTCGAGGACGAAATTATTTTAAGGAAGGTAGATTTGTCACTACCATATTTCATAATAGAGGTATTTTTGTCTTTTTATTTATTTAATTTAATGTGTTAATAGTGCATGATATTTATTTATATTTAATTGCTGTGATTTTATTTGATTGATTGTGCCTTACCGCTGCCTTGATAATTGGAGCACTACTCTAGCCATTGCCTTTCTACAAATTTCACACCCTTGTCCTAGACGTGCCAGCCTTCTATTTTGATCTTGTGTGACTTATAACTATGCCCTTGTGTGCTTCACTTTAGTCGCACAATATTCGTTGCCAATAATTGTATTTAATTCTATATAAATTCAATTTTACATCTTTGTGCGTTCCAATCAAAATTGGAGACAATCTCGACCCATTTTGTGTAACCCAAATTATGATAATATTCTATTCTGAGTCTTCTTCATTCATGACACTTGTGTCCCACCTTATTCTAGTCCCATGTACATCCAATTAATTTTATAACACCAATTATATTAATTTTAATTAATTAATCTAAAATTTTACTTTGTGCAAATTTCTAATTGTTGGGCACTTTTATGCAAAAGTGCATTGAGGTGTCTACACCCCATTGGACCAACACATGAAGAAACTCCATTTTCTTTCATGTGAATTTTCTCCATAATTTTGGAGTGTGTAACACTCAACATCAACCCCTTATCAAACCTAATCCCTCCATTTTGAGACAATGCAAATCCTAGCCTTTGAAATATCTACATGAAAAGCCAAAACCCAATTCCAAGGAGTGTTGACCGGCCCAACTACCTAGGTCAATACCCCCCCCCCCACACACACACATATATATATATATATATATATATATATATATATATAATTTTTCCTTATTTTCATTCACACCTAAACCCTAACCAACATAGCCGACTTCCTATTCACCATCACCCCTCCTGTTCATCATCTCCCGCCTGAAGCCGATCGGAGCTGTTCACCGCCTCCCTTCGTCATCACCATCGTCTACACCGTTCGATCGCCGGATCCAGACCGCCTGCACGCCACCACAGCTGACTCCTCCATCCCGCCTGAACCGCTGAACGTCCCCTCACGATCGCCTGAAGCCGACGACAACCCGCCACCATCCATCACCTGTCGACACCACCCATCCCTCCTCGACTGAACAACGCAGCCACCATCCCGCCAACGACGCTGAACCACCACCCGACTACACCCACCTGAACCCGGCGAACCCGACCGCTTGAACCACCATCTCCCTCTCCCTGTACACGCCTCCACCCTCCTCCTTGCTGGCAGGAAGCCCGCCGGACAGACCTCCTCCCGTCGACTCCACGTCTGAACCACGACTCGACGACTCGGCGACAGCAGCACCCTCCTCGTCGACTTCCCTCGACGACAGAACTCGTCGGATCTCCCTCGTTCACGTGTGCGCAGGTTCGGGTTGTTACTTACATGTTTGTGTATATGCACGCGTGATTGATGTTAGGATTTTAGCGCGTTGCTTCATGCCAAGTTCGTTAGATATTGATTGCTAGACGTTATGCAAATAAACCAAACTCGTATGCGTATGCGTATGCGTACGCGTATGTGTATAATAATCAATTTAGTATATATATATATATATATATATATATATATATATATATATATATATATATATATATATATATATATATATATATATTGTGCAAAATACTAGTTATGACTATATATGTATTTATACTATATGACCCTAGGTTAACCGTGGATTTTCCCATATAATTACATATACTATATGACCCTGAGGTTGTGAGTTGTCTGCCTTATGTATATTGATGTACTGGCGAGACATATGTTAGTGTTTGACTGTCTGATTATGCACCGCATTTGAGGACGTGACACCCGTGCATCTAGACGCACACTTGACCCTGTTAGATGACAAGTAGCACCCCTAGCGTAGTCTCTGAGTTCAGTGTATTTATGATTGTGTGTATGTCAGTGTATCGACTAATTCTGTATTATTATCAAATAATGTCTATAGGACTGTTGGATTATTCAGACAAGACCTCGGAAACAGGATATTGGTATTGCCAGCAGATGACAACAGGTGAGTACATTCTCTGACTGTTTTCATTATATTAATTATCTCTATAATTCTAGTTGTATAACGTATATGATTCTGACACTATGTATACACGAGTTGGCATCATCGAGACCGATCACGAGGAGTCGTGATTGGAATCCATCGTGCTAGCTGGGGACGGAGAGATATTAGTAGATTATGTGATTATACCCAACTCTACATGCATCATAGCTCACACACACCTCACGTCGGTGCAGCCTGACCATTACATGCCTCATAGCCTGTTATGTATGATTAGCTTGACTATTGCTCTCATCATAGCTATCCGGATGGTTAGTCTGACCTTACATGAATCATAGCTAGTCATACATACAAGCCTGATCAGTCCCAAGCCGATCACATGATATGCTGATGTTTCACACACTTAGCTAGATATTCTATACATGTATTTCCAGATCATAGTTCTAGCATTTCCTTATATTATAGTTATTGTTCTAGTATTCACTTATATTCCAGTTCATTGTTCTAGCATGCACTTGTATTTCTGTTCATTGCTAGTTGTACCATTGATGATGACATATGCTCCAATATTTCTATTTACAGTATTTTATTATCTCCAGTATTTCTTATTGCCAGCATTTATATCCATCTTGTATTTCTTTACACTATATTATAGTTTTTGTCAATATATGTGGAACTGCTGTTAGTGCTTGTACTTCGCTCGAATCATAACTGGATATTTTTTCTAGAGGATATTGAGGATTTCTGTTCTACACATTATGGACCAGGTATAGACGCAGACTACACACCAGAGATATTAACGGAGTCTATTCTATTAGAGGAGACACTATCTGCAGCTGTTTAGACAGCATTTATCTTATGCATTTGAGACTTATTTTGAGGTTATTTAAGTTATGTTGAGACTTATGTGGAGTTTAATTTGAGACTTGTGGAGACTTATTATGTTGGACAGCTAGAATGTTGTTTATCTCTATTTTGAGACATTGTGTTTGACTATGTTATTCTTTCTTATCTTTTATCGTGCCATTTATATTCTTATAGCTATTGTGATTGAGTATACATTATGAGATGTTGAGAGATGTTTATTTTATTGTACTCCTTATGGAGTTGATATCATTGACAGGTTGTGAGTTATGTTTAGTATATTATTGAGACCTAAACAGCGTTCTACCGCCAATGCTGCAAATTAGGCTAGACGTACCCACGACTCATGCCCAAATTTTGGGTACGGGTCGTGACAATGCGAGATGCCAAGCGACCGTAGGAGCGATTGAAGCCATAAGATCTCATAACACGTGCTGGCCATAGACCTGTATGCGGCTTCTGCAGAGGACCGAGATACAGTGGGTTGCTTCTTGGTCTTCCAAGAGACATGTGAGAGCCCGAGAGTAATGAAATAACCGGTCACAGATCGGCGAGTGTGAGGGCAGGCAGCCCAGTCCGAATTATAGTATGTCGTAAGTGTGAGACTGCTTGCACTTGAGAGATGCAAACCTTGACCCGGATGCCCCTTCAAATACCGAAGAATACGTAAAGCTGATGTCCAGTGTTCCTCCTTTGGCTGATTCATAAACTGAGATAAGGTTTAAATAGTGAAACTCAACTCCGGTCTCGTGATTGTGAGGTAGATGAGTCGTCCAACAAGACGACGATAGCTATCGGGGCACAAAAAATTCGGACCAGAGGCGGCTGTAAGCTGGTGATTAGGGTCCATAGGCGAATCAATGGGCTTGGAACCAAGTAGACCAACTTCAGCAATAATCTCGAGGGCATATCTCCGTTGAGACACGAAAATGCCTGATGAGTTACGAGCAATTTCTAGACCAAGAAAGTACTTGAGAAGACCAAGATCCTTCATATGGAAACAAGTGCTCAAGTAATTCTTGAAAGTTGATATAGCAGAAGGATGGTTGCCCGTAATAATCAAATCATCCACATATATGAGCACGTAAAGAACATTACCGTGCCGCTGTAGTGTGAATAAAGAATAATCAACATAGCTCTGTTGAAAGCCGAATTGACGAAGCGAAGCAGCAAGCTTTGAGAACTAATGCCTAAGAGCTTGTCGTAGGCCATAGAGTGATTTCGCAGACGACAGACTTGCCCTGGAGAAGCCTGCGAGTAACTCGGGGGGGGGGGGGTGTCATGTAAACAACTTTATCCAAGTCCCCATGGAGGAAGGCATTATGAATATCCATCTGATGTATCTCCCATCCACGTATGGCAGCTACAGAGAGAAATGCCCTAACAGTGATCATCTTCGCAACTGGAGCAAATATCTCATTGAAATTAATGCCTCCAACTTGCTTGTTGTCCAAAACGACGAGACGAGCTTTGTAGCGCTCAATATCTCCATTAGATTTGTACTTGATACGATAGACCCACTTACAGCCAATAAATTTCTTGCCTGCAGACAAGGATGTCAGCTCCCATGTCTGATTTCTGTCAAGGGCATTTAACTCACTCTGCATTGCAGTACGCCAGTGAGCATGCCTAATGGCCTCCAAAAAATGCGACGGTTCGTGCCCTGCGGTTACATCGGCTAAAAACTTGGTGTGATGGTTAGAGAACCGAGCACAAGAAACATATGCAACTATGGGATAGGGTTTACCTGAGGCCGGTGATGGTGTGAGTGGAGAGCCTAGAGGGGGTGGGGGTCGTGAAGAACTGTATTGCAGACATAATCACGGAGTAAGACAAAAGGCTGTCGAAACCTGGTGCCCCGTCGAACTTCAGCCACATGATCGCTCCCCTTGTCGACTTGAGGCAAGTGGTCGGGGCCGTGCTCTGGCGAGGCCAAGCTAGATGAGCTACTGCTCCCCTTCGTCGACGGGAGACAAGTGGTCTGGGCCGTGCGTTGGCGAGGCCGACCGAGATGGGTTGCTGCTCCCTCTGATGATCGGAGCCGGGTCTAGGACATCAAATACCGTCGGATGATGAGGCGGCGCAAGCTGGGACGCCGGCCCTGATGGTGTCTGAAAAGGGAACACATCCTCAAAGAAGATGACGTCTCTAGAGTAGAAGACCTTTTTGGTCTCGAGATCAAACAATCGCCAACCACGCTTACCAACTGGATACCCCAAAAAAATATATTTTTGACTACGAGCATCAAACTTGTCCTTGGACCGGGGCAGACGCAAAGCAAAGCATAGGAAACCAAACACCCTGAGATAGGAATATGTCGGTTCATGGCCAAACATGAGTTGGTAGGGAGTCTTGTTTTGTAGAAGTGGAGTGGGCGTTCTATTGATCAAGTAACAAGCTGTAAGAACGTATTCTCCCCAAAACTGAAGAGTAAGAGAAGCCTGAAAATGTAGTGTTCTAGCCACATTGAGAAGATAACGATGCTTGCGTTCAACCCGCCCATTCCGCTGAGACGTATACACGCATGATGTTTCAAAGAGAATATCGTGGTCAGCAAAGTAATCCTTTAGACGTAGAAACTCAGTTCCGTTGTCGAACCAAAAATGCTGAACCTTCTTATGAAACTGAGTCTGAACCATTGCACTAAATTGCTTGATTATGGCAGCAACGTCAGACTTAGAAGACATCAAATAAATCCATGTAGCTCTAGAGTAATCATCCAAAATTGTCAAGAAATATGATGCTCCACAAGAGGAGGGGGTACTATAGGGACCCCAGACATCACAATGAATAAGCTGAAACAAATCATCTGCTTTATTATAACTTATAGGAAAAGAAATACGAGTTTGTTTAACCTTAAAGCAAATATCACAAGGTTCTCCAGAGCTAATGGAATGCTGAATAGCAATTAGCGATGATATCACAGATGAAGAAGGATGACCCAATCGTTGATGCCAGAGAGAAGCAGAAACAACAGAAGACGAGACAGAGGCGTGGCATTCTCGAACAGTTGAGAAATTGTGCAACTAGTAGACCCACCCCGTTGCTCACCCACACTAATCACTGTCCTCGAAATGCGTTCCTGAATAACACAAAATTTATCTGTTAAACAACACATTAAGTGTTTATAGTTAACTGAGCAAAGGAGATCAAATTGCAGTCAAGACAAGGAATATATAGAACATGATCAATCTTAGCGGTTGGCAAAAAAATTAAGGATCCTTCTTGAACAATAGTAGCTAAACGATTATCATGCAGCTTGATAGCAACCGGATTGATCGAAACAAGATTCTGGAGAAGATCCTAATTTTTGGTCATGTGTAGAGATGCGTCTGTGTCTAAAATCCATGAACAATACGTACCAGACAGGTAGTAGGAGTTTCCAGAAGGAGTATTCAAGGATTGATACATCTGCATATCCATTTTCCACTGTTCATGATTGAGCGCCGGACGTCTTGGTCTGTCAACGAGCCAACTAAACGGCTATTGGACTATTGTTGGACAGTATTAGCTATGCCAGTAGACCTAGTAAAGCCACGCCCACGGCATCGGCCAGCACCGGACGAATGAGGTATCGACCGGTCGAAGGAGCCACGGCCGGAGGAACGAGGAACCCAGCCTTCGAAAAATCCGTGAAGACGATAGCACTTGGTCACGTCCTGATCAAGATGAACACAATGGGTGCACTGTGGGCGAGGCTTGTCAGAAAAGCGAGACTCAACTGGTTTGGACTGAGCAGCGAAGGCCCAACGTCCGTCTTGGATTCACGATCCTTCATTAGCGTTCTGTGACTCTCTTCTTGTACTGCATACGCATAAATCCGATTGAGAGGTGGGAGGGGTTCTTGAGCCATGAGGCCAGAGCAAAAAGTGCCAAAGGTGTCATCGAGGCCCAATAGAAACTGGTGGAGACGCTCCTCGTCTCGCTCAATACGAATCTAAGTGGTGAGATCACAAGAGCAGTGTCTGCAATGGCAGACCTTAGGCGGGACGTAAGTCAATAACTCATCCCATAATTTCTTCAATGAGCCGTACTAGGATGCAAAAGATTGTCCTCTCTGGCGATAATTGGCGATGTCGGATCGAATTTGCAAGATTCTTGGCCCGTTACCTACCGAGAATCGCTGACGCAAATCGTCCCATAATTCAAGAACCGTCTCGGGATAGGAGATCGAAGTGCACAGGAGCGGATCAATGGATTGAACGATCCACCCAATAGGCATCAAGTTGACTGTAAACACGCAGATTTTTAAGATTTAGTTTTAGAATTTTAATTATTGGAATTATGAATTTTTGAGATTTTGGGAGATTTTTCTGTAATTTTTTTAGCAAATTAGAATAAATGTTCTTCATGGATTTATATTTTTGTGTAATAAATAAATTATTAAAATAGTAAAAAAAATTATATTTTTGGGTGTATAACTAATAATAGGATATTGTGTAATTTTTCTGGAATTTATTGGACTCCAAAACTATTTTTAAATGGCCATATTGCATTATTTTTATTTAAACCGAACCAACTCAACCCAAACTGAACCAAACCGAATCAAACCAACCAAACCAAACGAATCAAATACACAACCCGAGCCCGCAACCCATTAACCCACAACCCGAACCCATTACCATTTCCATTTCCATTCCAGTAAAAGTAAAACTCTCTCCCTTCCTCTCCTCTCCTCTAACTGGACGGCCGAACCCCCTTTCCCTCCTTGTAACGTCCACCTCGACAGCCTATAAAATCCACAACCAAGTCGAACCCCACCACCAACAACCCCTTTCCCATTTTCGACCTTCATCGACCGCCGCCGCCGCCGCCGTGACCGCCGACGATCGCCGCAAAGTGGCCGCCTGAATTAGAGCAGCAGCAACACACGTGAGGTATGCTACTTCACACCCTTGTATCTCTCTGCACAGTTATCCAAATGTCGATCTGTTGAATCCTATGCGAAGACTACATGACTCTCTTGAACCTTGTAGAATTAGTTTGGTATATCGTGTCCTGTGTCGGTCGTAATTCCCGACACAAAACAGAAAAAAAAAAACTAATTTGTAGTGCAGAAAACTGTCCCAAACTCTCATGTTCATGACCATTTTTCTTCCAACATATTTAATATTTTTAAATTCTACTTAAACAATAATTTAGACAACATAACCAAGATTTAATTCCTTTAATTAGTTTATTTTAATTCGTTGTATGCTGTATTTTATTCGTGGTTGAAGTTGACCAAAAATTTGGTATTCTAAACCCAAATTTTTCTGAAACGGGGTGCGTCCCACTAAACGAGGCGACTTTATCATGTGCAAATTATATCAAAAGGCGCGAATCGTCAACGCAGACGTGTGAGATTTCGCGAAAGTTGATTTGGATGTGCGTGCACACCGGAATCAACGCGTATCCATCGAAAAGTCCCGTATCGATCCGTTCTGACACTCGTCACAATTTTGTGTGTGCTTGTCATTTCGCAACGAAACTTGCGCCATTGGATTCGTAGCATTACGCTGGTCCTGTGACTCAAGTTTGGTTCAATTCTGAGAACGTTGACGAAATCCCGTTTCGTGGGTCCTATGGTTCCATTTGAAGGGCGATTTCGTAACCGGCTCATCAGAATCTAGTTCTGGACGTTCCGTTGGGTTCATATTATCGTTCTGGACTCGTAGATATTAAGTTTCACAAATTTGGAGAACTTTGCCTCTGGCACATTTTTTGGTGCGAAGTGGGCCACATGTGGACTCCGCTTTGACCAGAAACTGTCAATTCTGTCCCTGTGTCCAAATTAGACTTATGGGTAGTCAATTCTAGCTATTTCAAGTATTCTGAGAGCAATGATGATGTTTGTTTCAGCATCCGGGGGCATACTTGGAGATTCTATTTTTACAGGAGCAACTAACGGAGTTCAGAGTCCAAGCAAGTGTACCTTGCCAACTTGCAGTAAAACTTGTCATAATATCGACTGGTGTTTCTTTTATATATTATAGTGCTGTGCTTGCACAACCTAGGATCGTGAGACGTTGCTTAGCGTCCGAACAAGATTCGGGTGTCGACGTCGTACGTGGAGTCGTGTAACGTCATTAGAGAGTTGATACCACGATCCTATTCTTTGCGTGCTTGCTTTACCAAGTATGTCATACCATAGGGCACTTGACACTATTCATGTGACAAAATCTTTTCTGAGTTATTCATGATGATTCTGTATAAGCTTACATGATTTGTGATATGAGACTTACATATATAGAGATATCATTATGACTCGTTGTACTAGGTAGAGGTCATGATCTTACGTGTTATGGACATGAGACGTCTTGGACATGAGACATAAGGTTACATTGGGTGGGGAGAGACACACCATACTACAGGCTGATTATTTATATATATACTTATGTTACTGGAGAGTGCCTTAGTCTCTGACCAGAGCTTTGGCACATGTACTGGACCTACGAGATACTACTTGCCTCTATGGGCTCCCCGACACAGAGCCTGTAGTGGTATCAGCCTGAGTACGAGTGATGCTCTCATTTGCATAGCACTTAGACGGTTATTGTAGTTTTCCCTCGAGTATATGACATTATACTGTTTTACTTTGACATGCTATTTTTTGTACCTTGTTACGTCCCTCTGAGGACCTGGTTCCTTGCCAGTTTTGCAGCATAGACCATTGTGGAGCCTGCCTGGAGTTGCTGATGTGTGTTGCATTATCTTGCAGGCATTGGTGTCAGGTACTTATATCATTTCTACCGAAGTTATGGATATATATTCATATTGTTTATTCATCTGTTGATGTAGCCTAGTTTTATAGACTCATATTCATTTTTCGAGTCTATTCGAACTTATGTGTTACTGGACGACCGACTTTAGCACATGTAGTTCATTCTTGATACTTTGTTCTTTATGTGGATTGAGATATAGATATTTTTAGTATTTTTAGATAGTTATCCTTAATATACAGCTTATACGTATTCGAGTCAGACTAGAGTCTGGTCGAATGCGTAGCTGACATATTACGTATTCCTAGTCCCTCGGTATTTTGGGACTGGGGCGTTACATTGACGCTCCACCAATCGTCGATAGCTTCGGAGTTGACGTCCGGTTGAAGTAGTCGGCCGTCGATGAAGCGGAGCTTCCGCTTAGCCTTGAAAGCGTTCCTCATGGCAGTTGTCCACTCCTGATAATTATCGTCCTTCAAGACCACGGGACATTTGCAAGCCCGGATGATCCGAAGGATGATGGTAGAACGGAGATGTATGATCGAGGGGACACGTGGATGTGGCCTGACGAGCGACGTTCAATGGTGAGGTGGAATTGAGAGTGTCTGTGTCTATTCACTCATTGCATAGGAGAAGCAGAGAATGAACTATACGAAGGAAGATCGAAGAAAAAAAAATTCAGGGTTTGAAAACTTGTTCTGATACCATGAAATAATGGAATAAAGATTGGAATTATTCTTGTATTCCTTCTGCCTCAAATGGCTGAGCTTTATACAGAATGACAAAAACTAAAGTTAAGAAAGAGTAACAATAAAATATATATACTCACTACCAATCCTAACAATAACAATATCTCAATAACAATAAGTAACATTATCTCTAATAATAATTGGTACTTATTTGGTTATGTGCTACAACAAGGTATGTTTGACTTACAAGAAAAGGGTAGCAATGCTACTGAGAGGTTCTGGATATTTGCACTGGATCGTGCTAGGTCTTTCTAGTTCAAAATTTTACATAATGGAAGCCTGCTGAATCCAGTACATTCTTCATCAAATCCCAGAAATGAGAGAAAATAAAAGAGAAGTTTGGAGTTGATGAAACTTAAGAGGAGACCATGGAGATGGTTAGAAAATAAGAGATTATTTTGGTGCTATCAATATCCCGTCAAGAATTATATTCTTCATGACATATATATGCTAAGCTCATACTTGTTGTTTGGGACAAAGATAATGTGCTCTATGAGCTTCTTGGATTTGAGCAAACATTAAGAAGATTACAACACACTTACTTGGACTAGACGGAGATTTGAGCAAACATTTATATATATATATTCAGACAGTATGTTCCCAAGATCGATCTGGGGCCGTGGCAAAAGTACGACCGCACAAGACCTCCAATTTTTTGGAACCTCAAAAAAATTATATATATATATATATATATATATATAATGCTAAGTTTACTACAAAATGCTTACAATCTTCTTACAACCTGCTATGTGGGCCATCTCTGGTCCCATCTCTCCTCCAATGAACGACCGTCATGTGGCATTTCGGCCACGTGGCGACCATCCGGACAGCCACCAGGTCCCACCTCCTCCCCTCCTCCAATGGACGGCTGCCACGTGACGGTTGTAAGAGGGTTGTAGGCATTTGGTTGTAGTCATAGCATAGCCCATATATATATATAGGGTTGGGATCATGATCCACCCTCATTTTAGTCCACCCCAAACATTTTCAATGTTAACACCGTTGGATGGACTTTAAATCATCTAATCTTTAACACCCCAAACAATGATATATATATATATATATATATATATATATATATATATAATTGTCAGTTTTGTAATTTTGTCATTTAAGTTATTCCATTTTTTTCTCAATTCTTTGACTCTACGATCCGTACAAGACCTCCAATTCTTCAATCCCTATTTTCTACCGACTCTAAGACTCATATTTATAATCATACATAATTTCTAGGGTTTATCAAAGATC
Organism: Iris macrosiphon; assembly: GCA_036927795.1. Lineage (NCBI taxonomy): Eukaryota > Viridiplantae > Streptophyta > Magnoliopsida > Asparagales > Iridaceae > Iris > Iris macrosiphon. The sequence goes on along the minus strand of JAYESA010000019.1, from coordinate 40,670,749 downwards.
TTGTTTTGACCGGTGTATTGTCTATCATCTCTAAGCGGTTCAATTGTTATTTTGCTTCTAAAGATCCCTCAATTGTTAGATGAGTTTATTTTCTACAATAAAGATACGACGTGAGTTTTATATTCTACAATAATGATCATATTTCTTTTATTTATATAATCTAGGAATTTGGATGTGCAGGCCTAGTCTTTATTTAAGAAACATTAACGTGCAGGCCTAGTTTTATTTGTACAATTTAACGGTCAGTACGGCTTTTATATAAAACATCTTTATTATACTATGTAATGTGCTTGAATATAGATAATTTGAGCTCTAATTATTTTGTTTAGTAACTATCTATAGATTCAATTATAATATATAATCAAAAACTATCTCAAAAAATTTTGATAAAAATAAAATATAATACCTTTAAAAATATAAATAAATAAATTTATGGTCTTATATTGAAATTTCTACGGAATCTTTAATTATTCAGGACCGACCCTTTATGTTCCTATGGCCTGTTTGGATTCTTGCACATAAGAACAAAGGCTTGACTTGTACAAATTACTTATACTAAGAACTGTCGATGTACTCGGTTTACAACTAATACCATTATATATAAGATCATGAAAATCGATCGAGTTTACTTTGCAACAACATTGATACAATTAGCTGGCCTTTGACTAGCCTTCTTTTTATCTTTACAGAAAAACCCAAATATATATACAAAGAAAATGTCTGTTGTTGCTATAAGACATCATAAACCACACGCTACTATTTTCTTCTTCTTCTTCTCTTCTTCTTCTTCTTCTTCTTCTGAATATGATAGAGGTGGACATTTGGAATCACGGGAATGCGATTGTTAGAGCATTTAGCTGTGAGCAGAAACCAATGAAACAAAACTAGAACGCGATAGAGGAAGAGTTAGGAAGGAAGTTGGAGAGATATGAGCTATATATGTTTTCATGGTAGAATTACAAAATCATTTGAAGTCGCGGTTGCATTCAATCTTGGGCAGGTCATATTTTACGTCAAGCTAGCGACATGTAGGTGATTTATTGCCAACCAACCAACCAACCACTAACGAGGCTAAAGTGGGAATTGACACGGTTTAATTTTTTTTTTTGGAAACTTAGTTTATAATCCGATGAAAATGTTATATAAAAAAAGAATTGATGTTCCACTTTACTTATTAGTGTGCTGTTAGCCAGACGGGAACACAAGAATTTAAAAGAGGGAAAAAATAAAAATAAAAATAAAAATAAATTAAATTACATAAATTAGAAACATGTACGTTTCTTCTGCTCTATTTTTTTCCCCACTAAACTTTCAAAGTAATGTGTGAACAAAATATCAATTTCAGATAAGAGGAGTAATATGACATGAACTGTAACACATTCAAGTACAAACTTACTCACCTTAGTATTTTTTTACTTGATTTAAATCAAAAATATTATATATCCTCATATTGCCACCAACATCCTAAGTTTACTCTATAATACATTTGCCAAATATCATGATCATAAAAATACTATTACAACAAGAACATTATCTACCCTCATATATTAGCTATAAACTATAAATAATTTGTGGGATACTAAAATGAAGTATATTTTTGCTGACGTTTTTCTTTCTGATTTGCTTTCTGTCAGACTCTTTTCAAATTCTTTTTTGATAGATGAATTTTTGGGGGTATATATATATATATATATATATATATATATATATATATATATATATATATATATATATATATATATATATATATGTGTGTGTGTGTGCGTGTGTTAGAGTTGGTGGGATTCCAAACCTATGTGGAGAATACTCCGGAGTGCAACGAACGCCATCCGTGTGCCGGAAAAGCTCGAAAAGTGCATCGAGTGCCGTGTATTGGAACATTTATGGTAAGCAAATATTATATTAAATTTTCATCTTTGACTTTAATTATATATTTATGATTGGATCTTTCATATATTAACTTTCCATATAATTAGATTTTCAATTTATGGTAAGCTAATTTATGATTTGATTTCCATTAAATATATGATTGAATGTAATTGGATTTCCATAAATATTTTTGGCTTACATAGATAGATTTTCATATGAAATCCTAATTCATGCAAGGGTTTATAAAAATACTCATGCAATAAACAACATGAGAAAAAAATAAGAGAGGAAAAAAGGTGGCAAGAGTACCATTACAACTTTGGAGAGAAGAAAGAAGAATTGGAGGCCGTTTCGGAGAAGGAGATCAATTTGGGATATTTTTTATTGTCTTTTTTCTTTGTGGTTATAATCTATTTTCTGTTCCAAAAAGTTGCGGTGAGCCGTATTGGATCGGTGAGGAGCTTGTAGAGGGTGTAATATCTTTATTCCATTAGTGGAGGTTCTTCAGGGTTGGACTTCGATCGTCCCATGATTTTTTTCATCTGGGTTTTCCACGTAAAAATCTATATGTTTGCGATTTGTATTTGATATTTTTTGGTTTGCGCATTTTTCTCGGTTCTCTCGCAGGTACTCTCTGGTTTGGAAAACGGTTTTCGCGTTTCGTTCTCAACAGTGTGGTATCAGAGCCAGGTTCTGAAATTTCAGAAAGGTGTCAGGAGTTGACAGAAAAACCAGGGAGAAGAGATGGACGCAAAGCCGGTGCACATGGTAAACCTGAACGATACCAACTATCATTACTGGAGGAGCAAGATGAAGGATCTGCTATTTGTCAAGAAGCTGCATCAGCCGATATTTGCTTCCGAGAGGCCCAGTGATAAATTCGAAGAGGACTGAAAGTTCGAGCATAAACAGGTGTGTGGGTATATCAGGCAGTTCGTTGATGAGAACGTGTACAACCACGTTTCCAGTATTGAGCACGCGAGGATACAGTGGGATAAGCTGGAATCATTGTATGCAACGAAGACCGGGGTAAATAAATTATTCCTTATCCGGATGATGATGGATCTGCGGTACAAAGATTGGGCGTCCATTACAGATCATTTGAGTGAGTTCCAGGGCGTGGTTGACCAACTATCCTCGATGGAAGTCAAGTTCGACGATGAGGTTCAGGGACTATGGCTGCTGTATACATTGCCAGACTCGTGGGAGACCGTACGAGTGTCTATACGCTTCTGCTCCGGAAAGCGTGGTCAGTCTAGAGTTTACCAAGAGCGGGGTACTGAATGAAGTGATGCGAAGACGTTCTCAGGCCATTTCATCCATATCCCGCTCAAAGGCGCTTGTTTCAGAGAGCCACGAAAAGGATAAAAGCAGAGGTCCAGACGGTGGTAGAGACAAAAGCAGGGAAAGATCCAAGGGTTGATACGAGGACTCGGAGTGTTACCATTATGACAAGAAGGGCCACATTAAGCGAAACTGTTTTACTTGGAAGAGAGAGAAGAAGAGCGACAAGGGAAAGCAGGACGAGAACACTATAGTGGCAACTTTGGCACATGGAGAAGATCTGATCATTGTAGGTGATCAAGTAGTTATGAACCTCGCCTGCGATGATAACTCATGGCTGGTGGACTCGGGTGCTTCAGTGCACGTATCTCACAACATGATACTATTTGCTACTTACACAACAGACGACTGTGGAGTGTTGAAGATGGACAATAAAGATGTGTCGAAGGCGGTTGCCATTGGAGATGTGCATTTGAGGACAAAGACGAGTGCAATTCTTGTTCATATCCGTTTTAACCTGGTGTCGGTTGAAATGTTGGATGACGAGAGTTTCTTCAATCTCTTCGAGAACAGTAAGTGGAAGCTTTCCAGAGGTTCGATGGTGATTGCAGATGAAGCAAGAGGTCCGGACTCTATTACATGGAATAAAACACACATGAGGTTAACACAACTACTGATGCGTCTACCGAGTTATGGCACATGCGGCTCAGCTATATCAGCGAGAAGGGGATAAGCTACTTGGTGAACATGAAGGTGATTCTAGGGCTAAAGTCTATAAAATTGGAGAGGTGCACGCACTGTTTGGCGGGGAAGCAAAATATGGTGTCTTTCAAAAGTCACCCAAGTTCAAAGAAGCCGACGTTGCTCGAGTTTATTCACTCGGATGTCTTCGGTCCTATGAAGATAAAATCTATTGGTGGTGCTTCTTATTTTGTAATGTTTATTGATGATTATTCCAGGAATGTATGGGTCTATGCCTTAAAGACCAAGGCTCAGATGCTGCCCACTTTCAAGGAGTTTCAGGCCTCCGTTGAAAGGGAGACGGTCAAGAAGCTGCTATGTGTTCGGTCGGACAATGACGGTAAATATATCGGTCCATTTAATGCATACTGCAAAGAGCAAGGGATACGACACCAGAAGACTCTGCCAAAGATACCTCAGCTCAATGGTGTAGCGGAGCGGATGAACATGATGCTGATGGAAGGGTATGGTATTTGCTGTCAGAAGCAAACTTGTCGGGCAACTATTGGGGTAAGGCTCTTTACATAGCTGCTTATATTATTAATTTATCTCCTAGTGATCCTTTGCAGGATGATGTGCCTGACAAAGTTTGGTATGGCAAAGAGCCGTTATACAATCACCTGCGAGTGTAAACCCCCTGATTTTGCAAGAATTATAAACTTGGATTTTTCACAATTTTCTGGAATTTTCTGGGATTTTTCTGTAATTAAAATCAGGTTTCTAATTATTAAATGATTTTTATTTGATAATAAATAATATTAAAATATTATGAAAATAATATTTTGGGTGTAAAATGAAAAACTGGACTTAGGGTAATTTTTCTGGAATTTATCGGGCCCCGGACCTATTTTAAATCACCTAAAAACTATTTACTTATTTATTTATTTATTAATTAAATTAATTATTATTTATTCATTTAAATTATTTATTTATTTTTAAACCCTAAAACCCGGCCCATCGGCCCACGGCCCAGCCTGTATAGCCTAACGGGTCGGGTCGGGTCCACCCGAACCCGACCCGCCGCCCGTGACCCGCTAGCTCGTCTCCCCCAGTCACCCCGTGCCCGCGTCCACTGCCGCTCCGGCCGCTCCGCTCCGCTCCGCCCGGCCATGCCACCCCTCGCCTCCGCCTTCCTCGCCCAAGTCTCCGCCAGACCCGGCCACCTCCGGCTCCCCTCGACCTTTAAATCCCCCTCCCCTTCTCCCCCGTCGACCACCACGAACCTCCGCCACCGCCCGTGCCACCTCGCCGCCACCTCGCCGCCACCCGTCGCCCGTCTCCGCCGCTGCGGCCTGCTCCTCCTCCTTCTCCCTCTCCTTCCTCCTCCGCTCCGGCGCCACCGACGGCCCCCTGCTCCTCCCCTTCTTCCCAGCCTCCAGCCGCCGTGCTCCGCCTCCAGCCGCCTCCGGCAGCCGCCAGCGTCCCCCGCCTTGCTGCGAGCCGCCCCAGCCCCTCTCCGGCGCACCTCCGGCCGGCCCCCGCCGGCAGTTCCCAAAACCCTAACCCTAACCCTAATTCCCAATTTGGTGTCGACACGTGTCGGACACAACGCGGACACAGTAAATTCTGGGTTTTTGGACCCTGTTCAGGTGCGTGTAACTTTCTCCTCGCTGTCCCGTTTTCAATTCTGTAAATTGCGTTGCGAAGCCTGTATGACCCTCTCGGTGCCCGGATAAACCGCTCGGGGCATCGCGTCCTATGGTGATCGCACACCGCGATCAAAAAATAGGAAAAACGACGACCCAATTCACCCCGGAACTGGGTACGCCCCGCCAAATGGGATGACTTGGTCGCGCGTGGTCTTCACAGATACGTGCGCACGTTGATACGGACGTGTGAGATTTCACAGAAGTCGATTCGGGTGTGCGTGCACACCGGGATCAACGCGTATCCGTAGACACCGCCCCGTATCCGCCTTTTCTGAATTAAGCCCTAACTTTCTGTACACACGTCAGATTGAAACGAAACTTGCGCCATCGGACTCGTATCGATACGCTGGTCCTGTGACCCAAGTTTGGTTCGATTCTGAGAACGTTGACGAAATCGCGTGTCGTGGGCCCCACAGGCCCCGCTCGACGGGCAATTTCGTGATCGGCTCATTGGAATCCAATTCTGGAAGTTCCGTTGGGTTCGTATCATCGTTCCTGACCTGTTGACACTAAGTTTGGTGAATTTGGAGACCTTTGACCCTGACACATTTTTTGGTGCAAAGCGGGCCCACATGCGGACCCCGTTTTGACCCAAAATTGTCGTTTTTGTCCTTGTCTCCAAATTGGACTCAAGGACAGGCGTTTCTAGCTATTTGATACCTTCTGAGCATGATGGTAATATTTATTTTAGCATCCGGAGATATTTCTAGAAATTTCCCCGAGAACAGAATTGTGGTTGGGATCCAAACATCAGGCAAGTACCTGCACTTCAAGTTTAATCTTTATATTGTGATAATTAGTTCCTTGCTCTACTAGCACCATTGGATGTTTACACGTAGTGTTAGAATACTGGATTTTATGTCTTGAATACTGGAGTTCATGTCTTGCTTTTCGTGTCGGATGGGAGAATACTAGGAGGCATGTAGTTTATCCTTCCCCCTGTTCCTGTCTAATAGCTGTTGGTACGCGACTGTACCATCAGCCGAATCTCGATTATTCCTGTCTAATAGCCGTCTATGACGGCCGGATTAGCCTTATAACCCCCTACATGCCAAATATGTATTCTAAATACACAATTACACACACATAGTTTCTTGTCTTGTTACAGTTATATTTTCTTGTCTCAGTATGTTCCTGTTTTACTCATGTTCCTGGTTTATAGCAATTAATCCTGTTTTACTTATATTCCTGATTTTTAGTGCTTAATTCTTAGTTAATTTCACTGCTTATTATGCATGTTCTTATCGTGATGTTAGTCAGTTTTTTTCCTACTTGTCATAAATATTTAGTTTAATCTTGTTGTGTATTGGTACTTTGCTTCTTTCCTGACTGGATCCGTTGACATATTAGGCGACGATGAGGACTATGCCCCCACCTTCATGGCCCATGATACCTCTGAGGAGCCTGTTCCTACCCAGGAGACTACTTTTGAGGAGTAGCTAGCCAGTTAGCTAGTATTTTCTTTCAGCATAACACTCGGGTTTGTCCCCGATTTATCTTCTGGATTCTGTATTAAAACCATGGATTTATATATCACATTTTGTCTTATAAAATCTTAGTATTCCTATTTCCTGTTATTATCCTTGCCTATTTATTCTTGTGGATGAGATAGATTTTAAATTACCTGTGAATATGATCTAGACAGCGTACTACCGCCGACACTGCGGCGTAGGCTGGACGTACCCACGTACTCGTATCCGATTATCCGGGTGCGGGTCGTGACACTTTTTATGGTGGCCCATGCAGGTCAACGGCTAAATTGTTCGGTTTTAACTCAGGGACCGAACAGGCCTGCAATAAGATAAGGATAAGTTTAGGATCTCATCCACTTGCTTGAATCGTTCTTGACATCTATCTCGGATTTGAATTGATTCCTTGACTTGCATCCTGCCTTGATTTCTGTGCGCCTCTTATCGTTTATTTTGGATGCAGAGTAAAGGATCTATCAGCAAGCGACGAGGTTCCTACAAGATCACCACGGGATGCTCTACCAACACCCGAAACGAGACCACCCTTGGTACCACAAGCAGTACTCTCCCAGCTAGCCCAGCAACAACAGGGGGCACCACCACAAGGACGCGGACAAGCTTACGCGATGACCGTGGAGAACGTGCAGACTCTTGGAGTAGCTAATGCGTGGAAGTAATTTGTAGATATCTTTTCTAGTATTGTTTAGCTCGTGCCTATTGGTCCGTGACCTCAGCCCCAACCTAGTAAATTTGAACTTGCTAATAACCTGGTATGCTTTTATATTTGATAACTATAGAGATCATAGAGTCTTTTGTTATTTTGCTTAGTGTGTGTTGTTTTGTGAACTTAAATAATTTGTACCTCCTTTCATCATCATCTAGCGCACTTAATTTTGCTGTACTTGACTTATGCTGCTATTTTATAGCCTAGTTTTGCAAGCTTACTCTTTATCGAGCTTGTTCATGACAATTGTATTATTGGGGAGGCCCACAATAATATATTTCAGAATCAGTGTATTACGGTCTGATCAACCCTAGTACGCTTGATTCGCCCTTCGAAATAATACTCTACGTGGATTGAGATATATAGTTGGCTAGTATACTTGCCCCTGAACATGTCCGAGCATATCGTATTCGTTACTTAACTGTATTAATACGAGCATGTGAATAGGAATTACCAAGATATGATTCAATCCACAACTGCTTTGACAATACCCATTTAACTTCTTTAAACGTCTTGATCTCGACACTTCTATTCTATCACCTCACCCTTGAACTCTTTATTATTGATCTTCGTCTTCCCTTATTTCGGAAAGACGAAACCTCGTGCTTGGTATAAGTCTGATACACAGAGAATACTAGATATGTCCCATAGGCCGATCACATACTTGAGGATTATTCTTTCAAAATTAAGGACATATCATATGTGATATGATCGGCGTTGAAGTTTCGAGGATTGAATGACATGAGTAAACATATTAAGGAATATTTTCTTAAAGTATATAGCCTTATGTGATGGATGGGTAAATTCTAAGTTGGGTAGCAGTGCATTGTCAACTCGAGATAATTTTTTTTTAGATTGTGACCGAGTAAGATTAGATTGGAAGAGGGCAAGCCATTCTGATTTTGAAAATCTAGAGGATAAAAATATAGAATTTTAGACTTGAACATTGGTGGACTACATTTAAATTATTTTTCAACTTGATGATTTGAATTAAGAATTAAAATTTGATGGTTGGACTACCTTGTTGGAATATTGAGGATGTGAATGGAATTGAAGCATACAATTGTGAATGGAAATACTATTTGGACTCGAATCACTTCTAGAGGAAATTATGATATTTAGAATCGTGAGGCAAATTTATAAGCGTATGCAAATCTTGAAGATGCTATATGGACTTAATTTAAAATTGCCTGTGGATAATTGGAGAAAGTAAGAAGTGATAACCATAGGTTGATTTTGTTGGAACAGTAGTCATCTTAGCCTTGAAGTGATTGCAGTAGATATGATTAGAATTTTAATTATCGCAAGGAGATTGCAATTGACTTGCCTTATGTACATGAAGGGTTAACAGATTATGGCTAAATTTTAATTTCGAGGACGAAATTTTTATAAGTTGGGTAGATTGTAAACACCCTGATTTTGCAAGAATTATAAACTTGGATTTTTCACAATTTTCTGAAATTTTCTGGGATTTTTCTGTAATTAAAATCAGGTTTCTAATTATTAAATAATTTTTATTTGATAATAAATAATATTAAATATTATGAAAATAATATTTTTGGGTGTAAAATGAAAAACTGGACTTAGGATAATTTTTCTGGAATTTATCGGGCCCCGGACCTATTTTAAATCACCTAAAAACTATTTACTTATTTATTTATTAATTAAATTAATTATTATTTATTTATTTAAATTATTTATTTATTTTTAAACCCTAAAATCCGGCCCATCGGCCCACGGCCCAGCCCGTATAGCCTAACGGGTCGGGTCGGGTCCACCCGAACCCGACCCGCCGCCCGTGACCCGCTAGCCCGTCTCCCCCAGTCACCCCGTGCCCGCGTCCACCGCCGCTCCGGCCGCTCCGCTCCGCTCCGCCCGGCCACGCCACCCCTCGCCTCTGCCTTCCTCGTCCACGTCTCCGCCAGACCCGGCCACCCCCGGCTCCCCTCGACCTTTAAATCCCCCTCCCCTTCTCCCCCGTCGACCACCACGAACCTCCGCCACCGCCCGTGCCACCTCGCCGCCACCTCGCCGCCACCCGCCGCCCGTCTCTGCCGCTGCGGCCTGCTCCTCCTCCTTCTCCCTCTCCTTCCTCCTCCGCTCCGGCGCCACCGACGGCCCCTTGCTCCTCCCCTTCTTCCCAGCCTCCAGCCGCCGTGCTCCGCCTCCGGCCGCCTCCGGCAGCCGCCAGCGTCCCCCGCCTTGCTGCGAGCCGCCCCAGCCCCTCTCCGGCGCGCCTCCGGCCGGCCCCCGCCGGCAGTTCCCAAAACCCTAACCCTAACCCTAATTCCCAATTTGGTGTCGACACGTGTCGGACACAACGCGGACACAGTAAATTCTGGGTTTTTGGACCCTGTTCAGGTGCGTGTAACTTTCTCCTCGCTGTCCCGTTTTTAATTTTGTAAATTGCGTTGCGAAGCCTGTATGACCCTCTCGGTGCTCGGATAAACCGCTCGGGGCATCGCGTCCTGTGGTGATCGCACACCGCGATCCAAAAACAGGAAAAATGACGACCCGATTCACCCCGGAACTGGGTACGTCCCGCCAAACGGGACGACTTGGTCGCACACGGTCTTCACAGATACGTGCGCACCGTTGATACGGATGTGTGGGATTTCGCAGAAGTTGATTCGGGTGTGCGTGCACACCGGGATCAACGCGTATCCGCAGACACCGCCCCGTATCCGCCTTTTCTGAATCAAGCCCTAACTTTCTGTACACACGTCGGATTGAAACGAAACATGCACCATCGGACTCGTAGCGATACGCTGGTCCTGTGACCCAAGTTTGGTTCGATTCTGAGAACGTTGACGAAATCGCGTGTCGTGGGCCCCACAGGCCCCGCTCGACGGGCGATTTCGTGATCGGCTCATGGGAATCCAATTCTGGAAGTTCCGTTGGGTTCGTATCATCGTTCCTGACCTGTTGACACTAAGTTTGGTAAATTTGGAGACCTTTGATCCTGACACGTTTTTTGGTGCAAAGCGGGCCCACCTGCGGACCTCGTTTTGACCCGAAATTGTCGTTTTTGCCCTTGTCTCCAAATTGGACTCAAGGACAGGCGTTTTTAGCTATTTGATATCTTTTGAGCATGATGGTAATGTTTATTTCAGCATCCGGAGATATTTCTAGAAATTTTCCCATAACAGAACTATAGTTGGGATCCAAACATCAGGCAAGTACCTGCACTTCAAGTTTAATCTTTATATTATGATAATTAGTTCCTTGCTCTACTAGAACCATTGGATGTTTACACGTAGTGTTAGAATACTGGATTTTATGTCTTGAATACTGGAGTTCATGTCTTGCTTTTCGTGTCGGGTGGGAGAATACTAGGAGGCATGTAGTTTACCCTTCCCCCTGTTCCTGTCTAATAGCTGTTGGTACGCGACTGTACCATCAGTCGGATCTCGATTATTCCTGTCTAATAGCCGTCTATGATGGCCGGATTAGCCTTATAACCCCCTACATGCCAACTATGTATTCTAAATACACAATTACACACACATAGTTTCTTGTCTTGTTACAGTTACATTTTCTTGTCTCAGTATGTTCCTGTTTTACTCATGTTCCTGGTTTATAGCAATTAATCCTGTTTTACTTATATTCCTGATTTTTAGTGCTTAATTCTTAGTTAATTTTACTACTTATTGTGCATGTTCTTATCGTGATGTTAGTTAATTTTTTTCCTACTTGTCATAAATATTTAGTTTAATCTTGTTGTGTATTGGTACTTTGCTCCTTTTCTGACTGGATCCGTTGACATATTAGGTGACGATGAGGACTATGCCCCCACCTTCATGGCCCATGATACCTCTGAGGAGCCTGTTCCTACCCAGGAGACTACTTTTGAGGAGTAGCTAGCCAGTTAGCTAGTATTTTCTTTCAGCATAACACTCGGGTTTGTCCCCGATTTATCTTCTGGATTCTGTATTAAAACCATGAATTTGTATATCACATTTTGTCTTATGAAATCTTAGTATTCCTATTTCCTATTATTATCCTTGCCTATTTATTCTTGTGGATGAGATAGATTTTAAATTACCTGTGAATATGATCTAGACAGCGTATTACCGCCGACACTGCGGCGTAGGTTGGACGTACCCACGTACTCGTGCCCGATTATTCGGGTGCGGGTCGTGACATCGAGTGTTTGGTTGTAAGGCCTTCGTGCATGTACCGAAGGACGAGAGATCCAAACTTGAGACGAAGACGAGGCGGTGCATCTTTTCAGTTACGGTCGGGATGAGTTTGGCTATAGACTCTACGACCTAGTAAGAAGAAATCTCTACAGAAGCAGGAACGTGGTATTCGTCGAGGATCTGACCATGACCAACACTCAGGATTTCGAGATGCCTTCTGAGGTTGAGGAATTGCCTGAGTTAGAATCATTTTACTTCGAGCAATTTTCAGAGGACATTACAGAGGATCCTGTTACGGAGGAGCAAGTACATGACGTTGCTTCCAACCTTGATCATCAGCCTGCTGATGGTGGTCAGGATGATCTTCAGGAGGATGAGCATGCCTAGGAGGCAGTTCCTGAGGAGGAGGCTTTTGGTATACAGCCAGCACCAGTGGTTCCATTGAGGAGGAGCGATAAAGAGCGTCGACCATCTACTTGATACTCACCGGATGAGTATGTGCTACTGACTAACGGTGGGGATCCCAAAAGTTTCACAAAGGCTACGAAAGACGAACACATGCAGGAGTGGATGGAGGCCATGCAGGAGGAGATGAGTTCCTTAGAGGCCAACTCTACTTATGATTTGGTGCGGTTGCCAAAGGGCAAGAAGCCTTTGAAGAATCAATGGATGTTCAGAGTGAAGCATACAAATGATGCTACTCGCCCTCGATACAAAGCGAGGCTGGTAGTTAAAGGCTACGGTCAGCGAAAAGGCGTATATTATGATAACATATTTTCGTCAGTCGTCAAGCATTCTTCTATTCGGGTGGTGCTAGCATTGGTAGCCAGTTTTGACTTGGAGGTCGAGCAAATGGACGTGGAAACGATATTCCTCCACGGTGATCTTGAGGAGGAGTTATACATGGAGTAGCCAGAGGGATTCTGTGAGAAGGGCAAGTCACACTTGGTCTTCCAGTTGAGGAAGAGCTTGTATGGTCTGAAGCAGGCTCCGAGGTAGTGGTACATGAAGTTCGAGTCGTTTATGGGGGATCATGGTTACTCACGGACGACGTCGGACCACTGTATATTTGTGAGGTACTTTGTCGAGGATAATTTCATCATTTTACTGCTTTATGTTGATGATATGCTACTGGTGGATCAGAATACCACTAGGATAGCGGAGTTAAAGCGCCAACGGGGTGCAGTCTTCTCTATGAAGGATTTAGGCGTAGCGAAGACTATCCTTGGGATGGAGATTAGCCAAGAGAGAGAGAGAGAGAGAGAGAGAGAGAGAGAGAGAGTCCAAGCTGATACACTTGTCCCAAAAGAAGTACATTCACCGGGTACTTCAGCATTTAAGGATGGACGGGTCGAAGAAAGTAAGTTACCCCCTTGCGGCTCACTTTAAGTTCACTGAGGAGCAGTGTCCATCTACTGAGGACTAGAAGAAAGATATGGAGCGGGTTCCATATGCCTCAGCTATGGGGAGTCTTATGTATGTTATGGTTTGTGCGAGGCCAGACATCGCTCACGCAGTTGGCATAGTTAGCAGGTATACTTCCAATCCTGGAAAGGTACATTGGAGTGCGGTCAAGTGAATTCTACGATATCTTCTGGGCTCTGCCGATTGGAGACTTTCTTTTAGTGGTGACGAGCCAAAGCTGGTTGGGTATACCGACGCTGATATGGTTGGATATGTAGACATGAGACGATCGACTTCGGGCTATGTGATGATGTGTCCTAGTGGAGTAATATCGTGGCAGTCGCGATTGCAGAAGTGTGTTACCTTGTCGACGACAGAGGCAGAGTACATTGCGACGACAGAGGCTTGCAAGGAGTTTCTGTGGATGAAGAAGCTGTTGCAGAAAATTTAGCTAAAGCAAGAGCAGTATCCTTTGCTTTACGATAGTCAGAGTGCTATTCATCTTGTGAAGAACCAGATATTTCATAGCCGGTCCAAGCACATTGAGACCCAGTATCCTTGAATACGGGATGTTGTGGAAAAGAAAGAAGCGACGCTTGAGAAGGTTCATACAGATGACAACGGAACAGACATGTTCACAAAGATTCTTCAAAGGAGAAAGTTTGAGTATCGCAGGCGGATCATCGGGATGATGACCCCCTCCACATTGTTGTGAAGGGGGAGATTTGTTGAAGTGGGTGGGGTTCCCAACCTATGTGAAGAATATCCCGGAGTACGACGAGCGCCATCCGTGTATCAAAAAAGCTCGAAAAATGTATCGAGCGCCGTGTATTAGAACATTTATGGTAAGAAAATATTATATTGGATTTCTATTTTTGACTTTAATTATATATTTATGATTGAATCTTTCATATATTAACTTTTCATATAATTAGATTTCTAATTTATGATAAGCTAATTTACGATTTGAGTTCCATTAAATATATGATTGAATATAATTAGATTTTTATAAATATTTTTGGCTTGCATATATAGATTTTCATATGGAAACCCTAATTCATGCAAGGTTTATAAAAATGCTCATGCAATAAACAACATACGAAAAAATAAGAGAGAAAAAAAGGTGACAATAGTGTCATTGCAACTTTGGAGAGAAGAAAGAGTAATTGGAGGCCGTTTCGCAGAAGGAGATAAATTTGGGGTATTTTTCATTGTCTTTTTTCTTCGTGGTTGTAATCTATTTTCTGTTCCAAAGAGTTACGGTAATCCGTGTTGGATCGGAGAGAAGCTTGTAGAGGGTGTAATCTTTTTATTCCATTAGTGGAGGTTCTTCAGGGTTGGACTCCGATCGTCCTGTGGTTTTTTTTATTTAATTTTTCACGTAAAAATCTCTGTCTGCGATTTATGTTTAGGGTTTTTTGGTTTGTGCGTTTTGCTCAGTTCTATCGAAGGTACTCTCTGGTTTGGGGAACAGTTTTTGTATTTTGTTTCCAATAATATATATATATATATATATATATATATATATATATATATATATATATATATATATTCGCACATGCGGCTGTAGCTTGTTGGTAGCGACGGGGTTCCCCTGGGTGGTGGTACCGGGTTCGAATCCCTCCTTAGGCGCATGCGCCTAAGCTCCAATAAGAAGTGCACAAAAACACACACACACACACACACACACACACACACACACACACACACACATATATATATATATATATATATATATATATATTAGAAAGGTAATTGTGTTACAGACTCCTAGCCCGAAGGCCTACAAACTCGGCCCGAAGGCCCACCACATCCCAGTCTGAAGGCTCCACACATCTCAGCTCGTAGGCCAACACCTTCACCTGCACCGCACCCATCACTAATATAGTGCCCCGCTCCGCGTAGACACTATGTACAAGAGATATCGTTTTGCTGGCTCGAGCGAAAGTCTTCTTAGAGAGTTCCCGATCGAAATACAAGACGATTGATCTTGGTGAGTGGGCAGAACTTCATTCTATGATTCTTGTACGCCTTAATAACGAATATGAGTTTTTGAATACTTGTTCTAAGAAAATAGTTTCATAAGAAGAATGATAGAACCTGACTCTGCATGCTTAATAAGAGAACTCACATAGCTTGTCATTAAAACAAACCTGCCTGCCTAACTAGAGAACTTGTATGCTTGTCTAAAAAGAGAAAGAGATAGAACCATTTCCATGCTAGTTAAAGAATAAAATATTGCATGCTTAGTTACACGGACACCGCTATCGATCGAACCGCTGCCATGCTAATAAACAAGAGTAAAAGATGTTCACATATTTCCTTCGTATATGCTAAAAAAGGAGTAGAATTGCATGCTTAGTTAACGAGATAGATAACTGTTTTCATGCTTGCTTGCTTAAATAGAGATTGTTATATGTTTCCATAAAAGTTATCGAAATGCTTGAACGGTATCAGAGAATATGGCAGTCAGTTTGCATAAGAGATAGAAATGGCGGCCTGACCGCCCAGAGACAAGAGATAGAGAGAGAAGAGATTGAATATATGCTTATTAAAAGAACTGCTGCATCCATATAGAGTTTATCTGATAGAGCTGCATTCATGCATTGGTCTTAGACAACTTGTGCACAAGGATCATCCCACGGACGATTTTCTGGGGCACTGGGGACCGTTTGTCCTGGGGGGGGATCAGAGGAATACCTGTGGCAAAGAAGTCCTCTCGATCAGGGGGTATTCATGTCTATTAGATAGCTAGTTCACGTGTCAAAATAGCTATGTATATGAGCGAGTATACATAGTGCAGTGCTGGGCCATGATAACACCGCTTCTAATATTGAGGAAGGAGACTCATGGACCATCATATAGTTAGGGCGCATGCTAGGCTAGCCTTCTTGCATACCTAACTGTTTGATGCAGAGACGGATAGGGAAATAGAGCCTTATTCATATATATGCATATGTTTCTAACTCGTATGTCTGATGCAGGGATAACCGTTCGGCAAAAAAGGGTAAGAATCACTGAATAAGTGATATTCATGCTATCGATCATGCTCTTTGGTATTGAATGCTTGCATAGAGAAGTCTTGTTTTCATATATGCTTATATCTCGTTCACACGATAAGATGTTAATTGATAAGAGTAAGAGAGAGATGCATAGAGAGAGATGCTAAGATGATAGTCCACTAGATGCATATGCTAGAGTCTTTAAAGAAATGCATATAATTCATGAGACACGTTGTGCACCAGAGATAATATATAAATCTGCCTATCGTATATGAACTGCTTGTCTTACCTGCTTGCTTATATATCAAATATGAACTCTGATTTCAAAGATGTTTCCAAAAAGAAAAAATATGACTCAGTTCTTGTACTGCATGTAACGAACATAGGTAAAACTAGAAAGATCACTAGTAATATAATATTTTATCACATGATTACTTAGTGTGAGTTTAAGAGGGTGATGCTTCTGTTCGTTGGTTTTAGATTCACCAGTACTTTCTCCAAAGTGTTGATCCACCAATAGTTTGCTTGTTCGCAGGTACTGGATCGTTCGAGGAAGCGATAGGCATGCCTCATCCCTAGGACCAGGAAACCTGGTTTCGATGCCTTAAGCCGTATCGGGGTTGCTTTGAGCTGCTTTTGTATAGAGGGACATAATATTTGGAAGGATGCCATTGTATTTAGAGAACCTCGTACCTCAATTTTGTCCCGTATACTCAGATGGATTATTGTTTTCAATACTGTCCCTCCGCTGCGTACTCGATCGATTCGATGATAGACACAACTTTAACGATGTTGCCTTGTACGGGCGCAACCCCAGGCTCGCACAGCATCACGTCCTGATGGAAACGATCGTCCCGCGGGATTGCTGACGCGGTGATTTGCTCCCAGCGGGGGCGGCCAGTTCCTGCGGGAGATCGTGGCATGACATAATGGTATCAGAGCAACTCAATCCTCTGGTCTTATGCCCATTTCGCTGATGTTCTTGATGACGATCCCTTGTGCATTGATATCGTTATTGAATAGAGCGTTCCATACAATAAGTCCATAGATATTCTTAAAGATGCTAGGAAAAGTTTTCTGGATTTGATTTGTTGCTTGAGAGTTATGCTTTCGTGCTTATGTTTGCTAGAGTTTTCGATTGAGGATGGTGAAGGATAAGGACTATCGCTGTTCTAGATATCAAAAATTTCTCCTTGAGGTTTCGAGGATGAAACTCTTTGTTGGTAGGTAAGTATGTAGGGCCCCGCTCCGCGTAGGCACTATGTACAAGAGATATCGCTTTGCTGGCTCGAGTGAAAGCCTTCTCAAAGAGTTTTTGATTGAAACACAAGAAGATTGATCTAGGTGAGTGGGCAGAACTTCATTCTCTGATTCTTACATGCCTTAATAATGAATCTGAGTTTTTGAATGCTTGTTCTAAGAAGATAGTTTTATAAGAAGAATGATAGAACCCGACTCTGCATGCTTAATAAGAGAACTCACATAACTTGTCATTGAAACGAACCTGCCTGCCTAACTAGAGAACTTGTATGCTTGTCTAAAAAGAGAAAGAGATAGAACCATTATCATGTTAGTTAAAGAATAAGATGTTGCATGCTTAGTTACACGGACACCGCTATCGATCGAACCGCTGCCATGCTAATAAACAAGAGTAAAATATGTTCATAAGTTTCCTTCGTATATGCTAAAGAAAGAGTAGAACTGCATACTTAGTTAAAGAGATAGAGAACTGTTTCCATGCTTGCTTGCTTAAATAGAGATTGTTATATGTTTCCATAGAAGTTATCGAAATGCTTGAACAATATCAGAGAATATGACAGCAAGTCTGCATAAGAGATAAAAATGGCGGCCTGACAGCACAGAGATAAGAGACAGAGAGAGAGAGAAGAGAGATTGAATATATGCTTGTTAAAAGAACTGCTGTATCCATATAGAGTTTATCTGATAGAGCTGCATTCATGCATTGGTCTTAGACAACTTGTGCACAAGGATCATCCCATGAACGGTTTTCTGGGGCACTGGGGACCGTTCGCCCTGGGGGGATTAGAGGAATACCTGAGGCAAAGAAGTCCTCGTGATCAGGGGGGATTCATGTCTATTAAATAGCTGGTTCACGTGTCAAAGCAGCTATGTATATGAGTGAGTATACATAGTGCAGTGCTGGGCTGTGATAACACCGCTTCTAATCTTGAGGAAGGAGACTCATGGACCATCATATAGTTAGGGCGCATACTAGGCTAGCCTTCTTGCATACCTAACTGTTTGATGCAGAGACGGATAGGGAAAGAGAGCCTTATTCATATATATGCATATGTTTCTAACTCATATGTCTACTGCAAGGATAACCGTTCGGTAAAAATGGGTAAGAATCACTGAATAAGTGATATTCATCCTATCGAACATGCTCTTCGGTATTGAATACTTGCATAGAGAAGTCTTGTTTTCGTATATGCTTATATCTCGTTCACACGATAAGATATTAATTGACAAGTGTAAGAGAGAGATGCATAGAGAGAGATGCTAAGATGATAGTCCACTAGATGCATATGCTAGAGTCTTTAAAGAAATACATATGATTCATGAGACACGCTGCGCACCAGACATAGTATATGAATATGCTTATCGTATATGAACTGCTTGTCTTGCCTACTTGCTTATATATCGAATATGAACTCTGATTTCAAAGATGTTTCCAAAAAGAAGAAGTATGACTCCATTCTTGTACTGCATGTAACGAACATAAGTAAAACTAGAAAGATCACTAGTAATATAATATTTTATCAGATGATTACTTAGTGTGGGTTTCAGGGGGTGATGCTTCTGTTCGTTGTTTTTAGACTCACCAGTACTTTCTCCAAAGTGCTGATCCACCAACAATTTTCTTATTCGCAGGTACTGGATCGTCCGAGGAAGCGATAGGCGTGCTCAGACCCAGGACCCAAAAATCTGGTTTTGATGCCTTGAGCCGTATCGAGATTGCTTTGAGCTGCCTTTGTATAGAGGGACATAATGTATGGAACGATGCTATTGTATTCAGAGAACCTCGTGCCTCAATTTTGTCCCGTATACTCAGATGGATTATTGTTTACAACACTGTCCCTCCGCTGCGTACTCGATAGATTCGATGATAGCCACAACTTTAACGATGTTGCCTTGTGCGGACGCAACCCCAGGCTCGTACGGCATCACGTTCCGATGGAAAAGATCGTCCTGCGGGAGCGCTGGCGCGGTGATTCGCGCCCAGTGGGGAGGACCGGTTCCTGCGGGAGATTGGGGCATGACAACTAACTCACTACTTAATTCCCCCAAAGGGAAAATAAATGACGCCCATGAGGCTCGAACCTGCAACCTTCTAGATAATATGCATCGGTCTTAACCACTAGGCTAAACGCCATTTTCTATATATATATATATATATATATATATATATATATATATATATATATATTTGGATTAATTTTATAATTTTATAATTTAATTCATTTTATTTCTTTCTCAATTCCTAGACTCTACAAACAACACATGACCTTCAATTCTTTAATCTCTATTCTCTACCGACTCTACGACTCATATTTCGGTGTTCTGTCTATCATCTCTAAGAGGTTCAATTGCTATTTTGCTTTTAAAGATCCATCAATTGTTAGATAAATTTACTTTCTACAATAATGATCTGATGTGAGTTTTATTTTCTACAATAATGATCAGATTTTTTTATATATAATTTAGGAATTTGGATGTGCATGCCTAGTGTATATTTAAGAATGTCGAAGACCAGAGCTCTTGATATTGCATCAGGTCTTGGAGGAAAGATCAAGAACCAGGAAGTTCAATCTGTGGAACAATATATATTCCACCTACTTTTTATTTTTATTTTCTACAATAATGATCAGATTTTTAATTTTTTAGCTTTTTCTTCATGGTTGATCTACCATCGTACTATTCTTTTCAAACAACATTAGTTTAATATGTTATTTACATATTTCTCTTGCTGCTGATTAGGGAAAAAATATAGATTTACATATAGTATCAGTAAAAACCTATGAAGCACTGACTTCAAAATTCGAGTAGTGTTGTGTTGGACACTTATCAGACAACTTAACGGTCAATACATTTTCTATCTAAAACATCTATATGTAATATGCTTGAATATAGATAATTTAAACTTTGATTAGTAATTAACTATATATATATTCAGTTATAATATACAATTAAGAATATTTTCAGAGATTTTGATAAAGACAAAAAATAATACATTAAAAAAATACAAATAAATAAATTTAGGGTCATATTTTAAAATTCGTACAGGACGTTCAATTATTCAGGATCAGCCTTGGGACAGAGAATGGTATATAAAGAGAAAATTTACAACTGTGCTATGCAGTTGTCACATTGTTCTCTCTTAAAAAGTTCTCTTTGATATGCATCAACATACTAGTATAGGGAATGGACTGCTGTGTTGAACTTATGTCTCTCTCTGAAAGACATCCACCTACTAGAATAGGAAATGGACTATTGTACTACATTGTTGCTACACTAGTATATATTATGTTAGCAATATGTTGTCGAACGTTTTATGAGTTCAAACAAATTTTCATATGTTAGTCTCGAGGCTTAATCAAATATAATAGAACTAGAAATTGAAGTCGAGGTCAGGAGTTGAAACAAAAGTTTTCTCACTGATATATCTGGATCCAACGAACAACTATATCAAAATATTCTGATTACAACTTACTGCTACAAAAACAATAATTAGAAAATAATTTATGTTCTTCCTTGCAATCGCAGTTGAAGACAGACATAACATATTACAAGAAGAGAAGAGGAAGGAGAAGAAGGAGATTGATCTATGCTTGCTGGGGTAATGAAGATCACCGTTGCTCAAAGTAAGATTCGCCTTAGACGATCTGCTTCCAGGAACTAGCAAGTTCACGTAAAACTTCTGGAACGCTCGATATCACCTCTTTCCTGAACTCGTACGAACTCCTTGGACTATAATGGCGATAGCAGCAGAACCTCTCTTCGTCTTCCTATTTTCGAAGTAAGTTCTCAAAGAGACTACGAAGAAAGTATTTATAGAGAGGGTGGAAACCCTAGCCGCCCATCAGTTACAAAAAGATATGAACGATTTAAATTCAAATCCCACAAAAAACGGATCTGAATAACTGATCATATCTTTCAATAACTGTCAAATTCCGCACTCAGTGGGATCGTACGCCAACAACGCTATCTGTGCATATGTGCGCAGCAGCCCAACTGAACTGCTCCTGCGCGCATAAGCCAGCAGCGTAGCGGCCCACGCGTCCATGCTCACAGCAGCGCAAAGCCGCGCATGTGCCCGCGTCCGAGTCACGTAGCTCCTATGGAATTAAATCCAAGAGTATGACAAAAAACATAAATGCTTTCATGAATGAGTTACTCATTTTTCCTCTTTCCTCTTAATAAAATACTCCCACATTAAATCCATGTGGTCCGTCATATTCCATGTTCATACCTCAATACATATAAAATATTATATTAAAATACCCACTTGATGATGTAGTCAATATGAAACTATCTTTACTAGTCCAAAGAAAATAACACCAACATCACATCCCTTCATCCTTTGGTCGAACACGTCGTGATTACAACTCCATGGTGAGCGTTTCAACACGTACAGCCTCTCATGATCTTCAATCGGTGAAGTTTGTGGCATGCAAAGGCCTTGTTGCACCGACAGTTTCTTGTGCCTTTCTCTACTCATCATCCAAACTTTTCCTCGCCAACTAACTTGTCCATATAACCAAGACTACTTTTAGTATTTGTTGCCATCACGGATGTTTGTGATATTGCCCCAAGTATTCACAAAACTTCCAATAATTTGGATCTAGTTTCTTAAGAAACAACTGCTATACGTACTAAATACATGACACATCAAATGTCGATGCAAGTTGCATGGCTTAAAAAGGATTTCGAGCAGGAGTGGAACCATAAACACAAACTGGAATAGACTGAAGTGAATTAAGATAGACTAACGTAGACTAATTTCTAAAAAAATAAATAATAAAAAAAAATCATATGAAAAAAAACTGTCATTTTTTCTTCTCAGTAATCTCTCTCCTACGGGACTTTCTTCTTTTGTGCGCTCGTGTGTGGGAAGTATGGCGATGAATGACATATGTGTGCAAAAACAAAACTAGAAATTTGGCTTCACATGGACCAGAGTGGACTAGATGTCAACTGATTCACATAAAAAAAACATAAAAAAAAAATATAGAAATTTTGTTTTTGTGATGGACTATACAGTTCCACCCTTGGACTTGCGTCCAATCCACGTGGACCTCAATAGCTCTAGTCTTGTCGAAGTATGCATGCTTGGTCGTTTTATAAGACGATCTCTTTTAGTGATTGCACTTGTTTCATTAATTATTTTTAAATAAATGATGAAAATCGATATGGAAACAAAATAGAGAGAGTATCGACTAACGTCCTGTCCTTTTCAACCATAGTTGTCCTTCCTCTTCTCCATGAAGCTTTAGTACAACAAAGAATGTTGCATCAGTTGCAATAGAATATACTAGACAATTAGAGGCCGCTAAATGGCCAGTTAATGTATGAATTCATCCACACTAGCGTTTTGACTTTAAAGTCCAAAAGTTGGCGGATTTGTTTTGTCCGAAATTGGATTTTGTTCCCATTCATTGACCTCATCGTCTTTCACATACGCAACATCAACAATTTTCCAGTGTAAAACGTAGTGACATACGCAACATCAACCAATTGTGTGAAGCAATATAGAAAGATACTATAAATATAGGACCAATAAGAAGCAATTGCTTTCTTATAAGCATTGCGCGCACATGTACACTGATATATCCCAACTCCAAACAAATTTTAACTTTGGAGAGTTGTGTGGGTTTTGTAGTTACCATGAAACTACATTTGTAACTCCAGAACACCCTCTAATCAAACCGAGTATCAAAAACTCCGATTCCTTTTACCAATGATATATTAATATGTAGGGACTGCATGGATTCTGGAGGAAAAAAAAAATCTGAGTCAAGCAGAGTTAAGAAGAAAAGTTAAGTGGAGGAGAGTGTTGGGAACGCGATGTGAATCAAATTGGAATTGGTCCATGATATGCGATATTGGACTGGATTCATATACCTTAAAAGAAAATTTTAATGTAATTGCCTGAACCAATTCCAATTATCTACACCTCATGATCCCACCTCCTACTCGATGTTGGAATAAATTATCAACTCCATTGATCACCCTCCTCCCCTTTGAGGGCTCATCCGTAAACGAGATACAATCCAACAATCTCCACCTTAACTCGTTTTCGCTAGCCAAACAACCTTAGCACATCATGGCTACCTTTTGCTTGTTCTTGCTAGCCGAGCACATATGAGATCAAATATATTGTCATCTCAATCCGTTCGATCACAGAATCCAGTCGATGCGTTCATCGACACCATCATTGTGTGCTAACCACAACGTTTTGCTCGACCTTGGACGCGTCAGACCCACCTTTGAAGCTAATTCGTATAGTTGCCTCTAACCTTAGGCCTGATCCGCCTTCAGTCCACCTTATAGAGAATGCTCCTAACTCCACCTTGAGAAGAGAGTCCGTATAATCGGTCTGATTATACGCATGGACGTTCAACACATCTGTGTCGAACCAATTAGAGCCGTCCAAACCAGTCCCGTAACCATGGGCTCTGATACCACTTGTTGGGAACACGGTGTGACCCAAACTGGAGTTGACCCATGATGTGCGATATTGGATTGAGCCCATATACCTTAAAATAGATTTTTTGTATAAGGCCTGAACCAATCCCAATTATGTACACCTCATGATCCCACCTCCTGTCCTATGCGAGACTAAATTACTGTCACGACCCGATTCCGTAGAATCGTGTGGGGCATCCCCCGAATCGTGACCGCCGTGCAGACCTGGGATTGCGCCTGCACAAGGCTAGAGATATTTGCATTTGAGCACATATTCAGAGTACGCAGATAAATTGAACACAAGTTAAAACATGGAAAAGTTCTCTTTATTGATAATGAACATCTATTACAAACTCTTGAACGAGTCAGCTAATTTGCCGCACGGGCTTACAAAAGTGTTGACACAAAATGAGATAGCAGTCCTGTACATTACACCCCTTTACTAAACTTCAAAATGATAAAGACCTCCGGACGGGATGACGGCCTTCCCACGGAGCTGCATTGTGTATTGAGTTGCAAGCTTATTCCTTCAAGTACTTCAAAATGCGGCGCGATCAGGATGCGCCTACAGCTGGACTGGATCGGGAAAGACGACTTCGGCTCCTCGCTTGGTTCGCCTTAGTGCGGAAAACCTGTTTCAACGAGGGTCAGTATGTTGAAACATACTGGTGAAGTCAAGCTAACCCAACTATACCAATCAACACGTTGTTTTAATGGAGCATGCATATTATTATGGTCTTTCTATCTTACCTTAGTTCATTTACAAGTAAGCAGTATATAAAATTTTACTGAAATGAACTTGTCACCGTTCGGTGACTTTTACCTGTCCGACTGAAACACCTGCACAATACTTACCATACCTTCCCTGCCACGAAGACACAAGTTAGTTTACAACAGGTTTAAATACACGTTGGGATCACTGGCTAGAAGCCATAATGGACAATAGTCATTGACGAGGATGTATGCAATGAAAGCACGTGGTGCGCTGCAAGCATCCCGTCAATCACGTAAGACTAAACGTTGGGTTCCGCCCGGACCGGATCGGTGCCAGTGCCCCAGCGACCGTCCGTAGGAACCATTGACCTTGTGCACAAGATGTCCGTGATTAATCGTTCATAACACGTTAAATATTTATGCAGTTGAGGCAACACGAGTACAAGACAAGTAGCATTTCATGATTTGTTTTGCATAGCCTCCTCGAACAATTTGTCGCGTACAAGATATGATTCATAATTAGCACAATTTATAGAAAAAGATGCATTCTAACTAAAATTGATGCATATGATGAACATTCCAAACGAACAAGCATGTACATGAGTAACCGTTCCCAAGTTGAATGACAAGCAGTATTGACCAAGTCTATTCCCCTTTCATCTTGACATCTTTTAGTTATTACTTGGTATCGTCTGATCGGGACAAAGAAGAATGCGAGATTTTAGGTGTGAAGACTTGAAAGAAGGGCTAGTTAATCGGGTTGGTAGCCACTCACTTAGTTGGTTGGAAGGGAGAAGGAAAGAGGCGCTTCAAGACTCCGCTCGTAAGCCGCCTACTGCTCGTTCACATGCATTGCACGAACAACTTGATCAATACCTCTTCCTCTCTTTCCAATCTCGGAATTGAAGTGCAGTTCAATGAATGAAAATAATGAAATCTATCGAAACCGTTCAAGAAATCTCAAGCAAATCCGAAAACCAACTCAAAGCACAAAAGTAACAAGCGACATCGAAATCCGAGACAACAAAAGATGCAGCAGAGAGGTCCCTCCTGACTCTGCCGCTAAGTCAATCCCGGGGGCACGGTCCACTGAATATGAGAATCGATTCCGAAGAAGCAAATCCATAACGAGGACAAGTTCTTGTTTCAATCTATCCCGATCGAATGATACCATCTTGTATTCCTTAGCCGCGCTTCCCGAATAGGAAAAACGGGGCGCCACATCCTACCCAACTAATTGAAAGTTTCGTCCACGAAACTTAGGAATAGAACCTACCGCTAACCAAGTGGATTTGGATGTCGAGGATGGTTAGCAGAGTAGCGCGAACAGTTTTGCATTGTGTGATTTGGGTCTCCACAAATGAGGCATAACCCGAGTTTCTTTCGGCATTGGTTGACGGCATGCCCCTATTTTTTACAGAAGAGACATATTTGGGCTGAGTTTGCTTTCTGCTTGCCGCCGTGGTTTAGGCGCTTTGTAGTAGTATTTTCTCCTTCGTTACTATGACGTTTGTGATTGGATGTATGCACAGCGCCGGCAGAAACATGAGGATACTGCGGTTCAAGAGATAGAGCATGATTCATGACTTCCCGTATTGTCCCGTACTGATGAACGACCACGTGCACATGGATGACAGGGCGTAAACCACCTTCAAACCTTCTAGCTCAACTCACTGCATCAGGTAAATAGGTGCTAGCGATTTTGGAGAGTCGGTTGAATTCGACGAAATACTGTTTAACTGTCATACTGCCTTGCCTCAGTTGCACGAACTCATTCTCCATCTGACATCGTACTGGAGGGGGTATAAACTCCTCTTAAAATGCGGCACAAAAAGTCATCCACGAGATTGCCTCTTCTCCATGGTCAAATTGAAGAGATCATTGATGCATGTCCCACCAATCGTGCGCGTTGAGGCGGAGCTGTAGTTGCGTGCATGCGACACATTACTCTTCGGGGACCTCTAGCAGAGCGAAGTAGTCTTCAAGTTCGGCCAACCAATCTAGAGCCACGACTGGGTCCTCAGTCCCGTTGAATGGGGTATTGCAGACTTTCTTGAAGTGGCCAAAGTCGAAGGCAGTCACTTCCCTCGCCCTTGGAATTTGTGACGTCTCAACTTCAAGCACGGGCTGTTCCACCGGAGTCGCTGCTGTTGCCGCAGAATAGTTGGAAGCCAAAGTCTGAACGATCTGTTGCAGGGCATCTATCTGCTTCTGTTAGACTGAGAATCGGGTCTTTAGATTGCTTTCGAACTTGGCTTGTCGAGCATCATCTCTTTGTCGTTGTGCTTCTAACATTTGCATCACCCGTTCAAGCGGATCGACTAGAAACATGGCTCGCTGACTCCGAGAGCTTCCCGAAGTACCCGAACTACTTTCTTGGCCTTGCATTTCGTCCGGTGCTAGTGCTGAGGATTACGCTGGTACCATTCCTTCAAAAGAAGGTAAATTATATTAGGATCATAATGTATTATGGACTTATTGCATGAACGTATCTCATTTTGGCCTAACGAGTTCAAGAGTTCGCACATGAATTTGTTAAAGGAACTTTTCCAGTACGAGGGTTAAGGAACTTGAATCTGTGCTCTGATACCATTATGTCATGACCCAATTCCGTATAATCGTGTGGGGTATCCCCCGAATCGTGATCGCCATGCGGGCCTGGGGTTGCGCCCGCACAAGGCTAGAGATATTTGTATTTGAGCACATATTCAGAGTACGCAGATAAATTGAACATAAGTTGAAACATGAAAAAGTTCTCTTTATTGATAATGAACATTTATTACAAACTCTTGAACGAGTCAGCAAATTTGCCGTACGGGCTTACAAAAGTGTTGACACAAAATGAGATAGCAGTCCTGTACATTATATCCCTTTACTAAACTTTAAAATGATAAAGACCTCCGGACGGGATTGTGTACTGAGTCGTCTTTCCCACGGAGCTGCATTGTGTATTGAGTTGCAAGCTCCTTCCTTCAAGTACTTCAAAATGTGGCAGGATCAGGATGCGCCTACAGCTGGACTGGATCAGGAAAGACGACTTTGGCTCCTCGCTCGGTTCGCCTTAGTGCGGGAAACCTGTTTCAACAAGGTTCAGTATGTCGAAACATACTGGTGAAGGCATGCTAACCCAACTATACTAATCAACACGTTGTTTTAATGGAGCATGCATATTATTGTGGTCTTTCTATCTTGTCTTAGTTTATTTACAAGTAAGCAGCATATAGAATTTTACTGAAATAAACTTGTCACCGTTCGGTGACTTTTACCTGTCCGACTGAAACACCTGCACAATACTTACCATGCCTTCCCTGCCACGAAGACACAAGTTAGTTTGCAACAGGTTTAAATACACGATGGGATCACTGGCTAGAAGCCATAATGGACAATAGTCATTGACGAGGATGTGTGCAACAAAAGCACGTGGTGCGCTGCAAGCATCCCGTCAATCACGTGAGACTAAACGTTGGGTTCCGCCCGAACCGGATCGGTGCCAGTACCCCAGCGACCGTCCGCAAGAACCATTGACCTTGTGCACAAGTTTTCCATGATCAATCATTCATAACACGTTAAACATTTATGCAGTTGAGGCAACACGAGTACAAGACAAGTAGCATTTCATGATTTATTTTGCTCCTTGAACAATTTGTCGCATACAAGATATGATTCATAATTAGCACAATTTATAGAAGAAGATGCATTCTAACTAAAATTGATGCATATGATGAATATTCCAAATGAACAAGCATGCACATGAGTAACCGTTTTCAAGTTGAATGACAAGCAGTATTGACCAAGTCTATTCCCTTTTTATCTTGACATCTTTTAGTTATTACTTGGTATCGTCTGATCGGGACAAAGAAGAATGCAAAATTTTAGGTGTGAAGACTTGGAAGCAGGACTAGCTAATCGGGATGGTAGCCACTCACTTAGTTGGTTGGAAGGGAGAAGGAAAGAGGTACTTCAAGACTCCTCTCGTAAGCCGCCTACTACTCATTCACCTGCATTGCACGAACAGCTTGATCAATACCTCTTCCTCTCTTTCCAATCTCGGAATTGAAGTACAGTTCAATGAACGAAAATAATAAAATCCATCGAAACCGTTCAAGAAATCTCAAGCAAATCCGAAAACCAACTCAAAGCACAAAAGTAACAAGCGACATCGAAATCCGAGGCAACAAAAGATGCAGCGGAGAGGTCCCTTCTGACTCTGCCGCTAAGTCGATCCCGGGGGCACGGTCCACCGAATATGAGAATCGATTCCGAAGAAGAAAATCCATAACGAGGATGAGTTCTTGTTTTAATCTATCCCGATCGAACGATACCATCTTGTATTCCTTAGTCGCGCTTCCCGAATAGGGAAAACGGGGCACCACAATTACCAACTGCATTATCAACCCCCCCTTTGAGGGCTCATCCGGAAACGAGATACAATCCAACAGGGAGGAGAGTCGATACATATAACCTTGTTTGGATTAGAGGGGAGTTAAGTTGATGTGTTTAATAACTCTTTCTTGGATTCTAATCTTTGAGTGGGAGAAAGATTAATAAAATTATAATAGTTATCAAAATACTCAGATTAATGTATATCGCTTTGAGTGGGAGGAGTAGTAATCTATAAGAGAAAGTGAGAATAAACGACACACTTGGACAACAACATGTTGAAAGATAGACAAAGCATAATGTTTAAAGTAAAAAAAAATGGAGAAAAAAGTCATAATATTTTATAGGATAAATAAGAAATTTTTAGAATTTTTAAACAAAATCTATCACTTTTCTTTGTTAATCTTACATTTTTGAAGTAAAAAAATTGACAAAAAAAGGACTAAATAAACTTTTACATAATCCTTGACTCCCCATCTAAACCCCAGCCACAAAAGCAAAATAAAAAAAAACTGAATTAGACAATACCAAACAAACGAAAATAATTAAGTAATAGCCTCTTTACGTTTCTTTTATTACAACTTTGAGTACTTTTTGACTTGAATGAATCTTAGCGGAGTTCCTAATAGTCTTGTCCTTACCCCAAATTTTCAATAATTTTAGCAACAAGATAACCCACTCGGTACATGATACTAGTTTATCGGACAATTTGCAGACTACACAAGTTTCAGTAAGAAATCTCAAGCCATGTTTTTATTTTCTTGAACTAGCTAGAGAAACTTACAACTTTAAAAAATATTTTGGAGAGAACAATGATATTTTCTTTTGTTAGTTCCGAGACGGATCAAAGACGGTAGAACGGCGGCCCTCTCTACTGGAATTCAAGTTATCGTCGAGATCAGAGATTCACACAAGAGTTCCTCATCTGATATATCTCGATTCCAACGAAGCATGAACCAAGAACATGTTACAAATAAGCTCCGAAGATAATGAAGATTACAACAAGCAACAAGAAAACGTTTTTCCTTTTACGTTCACAGACGCTACAATGAGAAAGAACGAAACACAGAAAAGGCTAAAAAAAGCTCCTTGCTGGGGTGGTCAAAACCATCGTTGCTCAAAACAAGATTCGTCGTACAGACGATCTACCCCCAAGAACTATTAAGTTCATAAATGAACTTCTGGAACGCTCAATGTCACCTTCGAAAAATACTCAAAAAATACCATGTGAGAGGAAGACACTCTGGGCCGCATATGATCTGGTGTTCTTAGTTTTTCCATCTGTTTTCTCTCTCCCTAAATGAAAGAGAAGGTCCTCTATATAAAGAGGATTTCAGCACCTATGCAACATGAGGAAAATACTAGGCCGCATATGCGCTAACCGACAAGATCTCCCAAAATCGTGTGGCAATGCCGCATGCGCAGCCTCCTCCGCCGGTCACGCTGTACTGCATGAGACAGACAGCGCCGCCAAACGTCGAAAGCAGTCGCTCGTGCCACATGTGCAACATATTCCTGAAGGCACAGGAAATCATGCGCCGCCTAGAGCAGACCATGTCCCCTCTACAAGCGACCCGCTCATCCAAACCTGGCTGCACACCGCCAGGCCTCATAGCCCCAGGTCGCATAGCACCTGGCCATAAAGACCCTAGCCGCATAGCACCTGGCCGCATAACCCCTGGCCACATAACGCCAGCCCGTATAACCCTTGGCCGCATAACGCCTAGCCGAATAGCGCCTAAGGTCACATAGTGCTAGGTCGCATGAGCCACAAAGCATGTATACGAGCTAGCAACCGTGCATGCAACTCATGCATAAAGGAGCGCACGAACAGCTTACGATGATGCTGACGTGCTAACTGCAAAGTACGCAAACAAAGTGCCACTTTGCACCTTTGAGCCCGAGTCTGAGTCTCTAAGCCCCTTTAGGGCTTAGCTCCTAAGAAAAATGTCACGACCCGCACCCGAAAATCGGGCATGAGTCGTGGGTACGTCCAGCCTACGCCGCAGAATCGACGGTAGAACGCTGTAAAGGTTCGTTCTAGGTCACAATCTATATCTCATAAAACCTGTCAATAACCTCTCCAAAAGGAGGGCAACCACGCAATATATATATGAACTCTCAATCACAATAACTAGGGGAAGAATAAAAGCACGATAAGATATCACAATGAAACAAGAAGCAAAGAGAGCAATACAATATCCAAAATATACAGTCCAAGTCTATAATATCTCACATCAGCAAAATAATAAGTACAATCATCCAAAATAGCAACTGGGAACAACCCAGGAAAATCCACATAGCTAACTAGGGCGCTAACGGTGTCTCCTCGATGGGCTCCTCCTTAGTCTCGGGGTCACAACACTCCTCGACGCCCGGCCCGTAGAATGTCGGGCAGAAATCATCAGGATCCTTTGGAAAAAATATGCCCAGTCAGGACTG
Source organism: Iris macrosiphon (assembly GCA_036927795.1). Lineage (NCBI taxonomy): Eukaryota > Viridiplantae > Streptophyta > Magnoliopsida > Asparagales > Iridaceae > Iris > Iris macrosiphon. The sequence continues at coordinate 40,639,222 of JAYESA010000019.1, read as the reverse complement.
AAGCGAAATACATAACTCTGAAAGCAACTCCAAATACATGATAAT